>JAGFPH010009326.1:0-26071 GCA_018207615.1 Philaenus spumarius | reverse complement strand
CGGAAACCAGTCGACCGTGCTGACCCTCGGTAGGCTTCAACTTCCGCTTCACTCTGAGTTGAATTTTACTATAGACAATATGTCTTTCAAAAATTAGAGTGCACAATCAATGCAATATTCAAATAAATAGAAGTTATTAGTACCTTTCTAGACCTTTTTAAAGCATTTCAATTTATTACTTAAGATAGTGAAGGTATTAGCGCCAAAGGGATTCCATTATTATTTAAAAAAAAACTCATAACTTTAAGATAGTTAATGTTACGAAATTCTCTCGACAGAGACTCAGCTGAGGAAAGTGACCCGCAAGAATTGGATCACAGCTCAAGATTTTTTTTAAAATCTGTATTAATAATTAATTTGTCATCGTATGTGCAGATTGGGTAATTTGAACTGCTGATGTTACAACATTAAATTTTCTGTACAACACTTGGAACAAAAATGTTGTACATAACTCTATATCATTCGTCAGTACTGCTGAAAACAATTTGTTAATCAATCCGAATACAATAACCAGGGGGAAAATAACTGAATTTTAAGATACAGCTCGGATCGACATGGGGTTTTCTGCATTGTGTTTAGGAATGGATCAGGAAAAAATTCTTCATATGATGATGACGGCTCATATGATGACGAGCATATACAATGCATCCAAAAGTACATCATTTTTTGAAAATATCTAAAAATTTATAAAAAGTGGTGAAAATCACTTCTCGGGCGTTTTTAGATCACGGGTTCCGAATTTGACATCTGTACAGTTACGTTAACCTATAATTTATTATAACAATAAAATCTACATAAAGGCCTATAATTTAAACTGACAAGTAAAATTCCTCTAGTTCTAATAAGATAAGGTACTTCATCTTGTATCTCGCATTACACCTTGCATCAATCCATTGTACAAATACATAGTTGAAAACAAAACTTCCCAATGCTCTAAACTTCTAAGTTTAAATGGTTAAAACAAAGTTTCATTCCGTTAAGACAGAGAACCAATTAGAAACCGTGACGTCACAGGTCTTCCCTAATTCATTAATCTTCCTAATCTTTCTGAAGTAGAATTTCCTTGTCATAAGGTAAGAAACAGCTTCCGTGGTACAATCGAATTTAAAGATTTATTCATTTGAGTAAAGTTAATATTCGGAATCGTTAAAGTTTGGAAATAAACAAATATTGCTCCAATTTATACGTATTTATAAAATCGGTATGTATAAGAAGCCGCAGGCAAAAGTATAAAGATGCTGTTTTTGGCATATGGTAGGGTACATTGAGGGCTAAAATTAAGCCAAATTTTATCGTTAGAGCCGTTTTTTTATAAAAAAATTATAACTGATTTTTGGGGGTTTTTTTTCCAAAAAGGGGGTTGTTTTTCAAAAATTTTCAAAGCATTTATCCGTGCATCTATACAGGCCTGATTGACATGATTGGTGCAAATTTGTTCGAAATCGACGAATAGTTTTCTCTCTAGCTTTGTATACATACAGACAGACATTTTGTAAAAAACAGTTTTTTGGACTCAGGGGGTCCCAAAACGGATAATTCCACAAAAGTCTCAACATCGTTTTTTTTTTTTGCGATCACTATACTTTCTCTATACTATAGTATAGTGAGAAAGTAAAAAAAATGTAACAAAGTAATAAAATGTGTTTTAAATGGGTCAAATTTTTTTCATATCTGCATCTAAACGGCCTAATTGACATGTACGGAGCAAATTTGTTCGAAATCGATCGAATAGTTTTCTCTCTAGCTAATAATAATAATATTCATTAGTTACTTTAATGTATCCCCTCTCCTACTTTAATACAATAATGAAGTCACAGTGAATCTGTTTAGTAATTTAAATATGTTTGTGAGAAAGATTTGCCAGTATCTGGTACCGTTTATTTTAGTTATAATTTATTTTATATAAATATAACTATTGAATCCCTCGAATGTTCGCAAATATAAATATAAGATACTAGGAGAAACCCCTGCGTGCTCCGTTGGAACTATATGCATCATCATGTTATGTTTTATTTATAATAAAGGTGTAGGATTAATAATAGCCCCAAAACTAACTAAGACGGTAAATAATGTTAAGTGTTCAAATCAAATTATTTCGTATATTTTATGACAGCAGTTATAATAAAGTTTAAAAGAACCAACAAGGCTCAGGTCTACACTTTAGTAAAAACCTAACCTAAAAGTTAGAAATACAAATAGTTGCTTCAAAGTGTGAAATCAGGTGTTAATGGAAATATTAGAGCCAACAGCTGTTTTATCTATTATTTTCTTCAATTGGTTGCTATGGCAATTCATCAGTCTAGACCTAACCAAAGAACTTTTTCCGAATAAATTTAAAATATTGAAATAAAAAAATGTTTTTATCAAAATTAATTCTAGCCTATATTACTCAGGGATAGTGTAGCTTTTTATTAGTAAAACTATTTTCACAATCGGTTCAAGTAGTTCTAGAGATTACCCCCTAGATACAAAAAAAAAACATACAAATTTGACCTCTTTATAATATTAGTATGGATGGAAGAATGTACATTTAAGTCACTAGTGACTGTGAGAATTTTCAAACTGATTTTCCATGGTATCAAAAATAAATAAACTAAATTTTTTAGGGTGTGGTAACTGAAATTATTAGAATCACAAAATCAGAGTTTTAATGAATTCTGTTTACTTCAAATGCAACACAATAGTCGTGCGGCTCAATTATTGTTTGAACCTAAGTTTGGTTTGGTGGTCGCTAGTGTCCGTGACAGTTTTCAACCTGATTTTTCATAGTCTCAAAAATAAAACCAATTTTTTTATGGAGCGGTACGTTTTTAACCAATCTCTAACTGTAATTATTAGAATCACAAAGTCGGAGTTTTAATGAAATTTTTTTTTCAGATGCATCACAATAGTCATGCGACCCAATTATTGTTTGAAAATAAGTTTGGTTTGGTGGTCTCTAGAGTTTCATCCTTGTGTGAAGATTTTTCATCCTGATTTCGCATAGTCTCAGAAAAAAATAAACCAAATTTTGTTGTGGTGTGATAAGTTTATAAGCTGGCCCGACCCGGCTTTGCACGGATAGACAAATCAAAGTTAAATGTATATTAACAAAAAATAAATTATATCAATAAATATATTACACTATGTATTTCTTATAGGGATTTTTAGTAACTTTGACAACCCCCAAACCTACCCTAAAATTTAGATTTTTATTAAACCCTTTCTTAGCGAACACCTTGGGCCCTAGAGGAAGCTACATAATAAATTTCATTCCAATCCGTTCGGTGTTTCTTTTTAGTAACTTTGACCCCCAAACCCCCTAAAATTTAGAATTTTTTAGAACCATTTCTTAGCGATTACCTAGGTCCCCAGAGGAAGCTACATACCAAATTTAATTCCAATCCGTTTGATGGTTTTTTGTAGTAACTTTGACCCCCAAACCTCCCCTAAAATTTCCAATTTCTTGAAAAACTTTCTTAGCGAGCAACTATGGCCCTAGGGGAAGCTACATACCAAATTTCATTCCAATCCGTTCGATGGTTTTAGAGAAATCGTGATTTTGTAACTTTGACCCCACCCCCAAACCCCCCTAAAATTAAGAATTTTTTTAAACCCTTTTTTAGCAAGCATCTATTTCCCTAGAGGAAGCTACATACCAAATTTCATTCCAATCCGTTCGGTAGGTTTTAAGAAATCGTGATTTAGTAATTTTGACCCCCCAAAACCGCTCCTAAAATTTTGAATTTTCGGAAAACCTTTCTTAGTGCGCGTCTAGAGCCTATAAAGAGTATTAGTGCCAAATTTCATGTTTGTAGGCCTCGTGGTTTTGGAGAAACTGTGATGAGTCAATGAGTCAATGTTATTTGGCTTTTATAAGTATAGATATGTAACTGAAATTATTAGAATCACAAAGTAGGAGTTTTAAAGAATATCCATTTACTTCGATCTAATTATATTACTGCATAAAATTGTTAAATTTATTTTATATACGTGATAGGACGAAACCTTTGACTACCGCTGTGTCACCTAAATGTCACTTTATTCAAATTAATTTCATCTGTGTGTTTAAGAAACTGAATGTTACACGTAACACGCCTTGTACAGTGTACATCACTTAAACTTAATTAACTTCCGATTAACATCAGCTGACTTGTACATCCCAGCACATGGTAATATTTATAGAGGCCATTCCATTATAACACACACTGTAGCTGCACCACCTGAGGGTTGTCATTACACTGATATGGTTTGCCGCATCGTGCTGACGTTAGCCTAATCAATGTGCATGGGTATTTTTAGAGTGTGTGCTTGTAGCAAGCAATTTGTATTTATTGTTTGACGAAGTTTTTAATTAAATTTTGTGTCGGTTGTTTCTGATTGAAACTATTTTGTGTGTATAATAACGGTTATCAAAAAATTGGGTCTGCGTTGGACCAGACGGTGGAAGTTATACTTTTTTGGCCATACAATGGTATAGACAGGTAGACCTACTGTTGATTTTAATATATTTTGGGAAAAACTAGTCGTAACTTAGAGGAGCCCTACTATTTTGTAGATAATAGCCTACTCTTTTATAAAAACACTAACCAACACTGAAGGGATATTTTAAAATTATTTTCCCATTTTTTCCTTCTTTGTTACATACGCTTATGAATACTATCGTTGCATCTATTTGGTTGGTCACAGTTAGTTTGGGGACCATAATCAGTGCTCACTTACTACACCCAACAAAATTAATGAGCTCCCGAAGTTTCTGCATATCGTCGTGAATCACCCTGCATATAAAATGTTTCATGACTGCCGAAAACATGTTCAGGGGACCATGATCAGTGCTCACTTACTACACCCAACAAAATTAATATTACATTGTCATCGGTCCTTAAAAGTGTGCAAAGTTTCAAATCAATCCGACTTTTTGAAAGGGGTGAAAATCACGTCGTGTTCTGGGGACCATGATCAGTGCTCACTTACTACACCCAACAAAATTAATATTGCATTGTCATCGGTCCTTGATAAGTGTGCAAAGTTTAAAATCAATCAGACGTTTTGAAGGGGGTGAAAATCACGTCGTGTTCTGAGGACCATGATCAGTGCTCACTTACTACACCCAACAAAATTAATATTGCATTGCTATCGGTCCTTGATAAGTGTGCAAAGTTTCAAATCAATCCGACGTTTTGAAGTATAGGAAAGTATACGAATATACGAAGAAAGGTATAAAAAGGTACTTTCCGGATTTTACTACTAACGCGTGACGCGGTTTCTCAACCGACACCCCATCCCGATTACAACGGGCGCAAAGAAGTCTAACTTCAAAATGTAGGCTACATACGTTACGTTAAGCTGGATTTACACATGTAGTACTGTGCGCATACCGTGCTCGTACTGTACCGCTACCGTGTCGTGACTATTTCAAATAAAAAATGGTCTAACCCATTTGAATTATATAGACAGACTGTTTTCAATTTACACATGTAGGACTGTGCGCGTACCGTGCTCAGACTGTACTCCCTTCGACTGCTTCCAAAACGATTCTTCAAGGTCACGACAGATGACAGTCCGACACGGTCGGCGCACAGTACCCCACAGTCTAGACTGGTCTAGACCGACCGGGGTCTGCTCCAGTAAACGAGAAAGCAACCGGAAATGCAAGCGCCTCTCACTATATCCCTATCTAAACAGTGCAATTTCTTGCGCTGACATTGCCTCATTTCAAACCATTTTATAAGTCTATTTTTCGTAATTGAGTGTTGAAAAAAAACTGAATATTCTTTATAAAATTTTGGATCCGGCTTGCAAATTATTTTTTATTATTATTTTTTTATTGTGTTAGGAAAAAAATTCAAACTTTTTACTCACAAAATGACAATTACATAACAAATTTTAAAAATGTATAAATTGCAAGACGGGCGGGTATTGTGACTGTGCTTAAAATGAGACCTTGCAAACAATTTTATGATAAAAAGTAAACGAAATAAATGGTTTGAAATTTAACATTGCACTTATGGGATAAAAATCCAAGATGGCCGCCACTACAGCAGACCCTTAAGAGGATATATTGCATTGTTGATCGCTTGTCTGAGTTGTTCATAGAAGTTTCAAACTGGCAAAACACTATTGGTTCTGCGTTTTTCAGACCCTAAATTTCTTAGTTCATTTTGAACTAAAGTACCGATCATCACCGTAAATTTAATTAATATGTTGTATATTTTTTCCGGACGTGGGTTTACCGTAATTGATTTTATCTACGACCATTGCAATAAACACCAATAACGCTATTACAAGTAACATCACACTGAAAAAACTCTATCCTTGCAGCAACACAATTAATGTTGCGGTAAAAGAAATATTTCTTTACGGGTCAGCAGGGTGTAGTTAGCTTTACTGTTAAAGTAAGCTACTGTTGATCTCTTGATATTATAGCAATGTTATTAACTTAGCAGCAAATGTAAGTTCAACAGTAAGCCTAATGTTTCTATGACATTAAGGCACTACTAACTATGTCGCAAGGCTAGTTAATGTAGTAGTGAATATAAACTAATGTAGTTATAACATTAGGTAGAGTGTTTAATATTGTAGTGTTCCTTTACTGGTAAGTTAGTTGTTATTGTCACAAAAATAATAAAATTAGGCAATACATCTACAAAATATTACACTCATATTAGTTACTGTAATCATAAGAGTAATTGCTCTGTGTGTTTCAGTATAACTAACATCCTTGCAAGGTTAGTTGATGTAGTGGTGAACTTCATACTAATACAGTTATAACACTAGTTAAGATTGTAATTACTATATAGTTTGTTTATTGTAACAATATTTATTTTTGTCACAACAGAAACAGCTTTTCTTAACTCCGATATTTTATTTCGAAATTTGTCGAAAAGCTTTCCCCTGCATAGTAACTGTCGAGGTCCTTCAGTTAGAGGAGCTACATAGTAAGAGTTCTGGAAAAAATAAAAATTAAGTGTAAGATAACTATAAAATATATTATATAATATACATAGTTATTAATTTATGTAGTTATTTACATAGTTAAGGACATAACATTTTTACTGTATCTTAAAATAAAGAATTCAAGCTTTAAATTACAACTTTTAAAAATGTTAACCTAAATTCTATGTTTAAAGTTACCGTATTTGATAATGAGTTCATTACTTTTAATTTAATTAATTACTGCGACATTTCCCACTGAAGATGGATATTTAATATCTTGGGTAGTAGTTAAGCTAGTTTGAAGTAACTTTTTTGTTAATAAAAAACATTCTTAGTTTTAATAATCGTTAACAAGGGTTGATCAATACTCGTAAACATCGTAAATTATTTTAAATACATAAATTATTTCAAATATTGGAATAATTAGTTCTGATAAAAGTAATCTAAATTCATTATCCAAATATTTGTATATGCTATTGTTAGGTTTTTGGAGGACATAAAAATATTTACAAAATAATAAAATAAGTCTCTGTCATTTCAAATGTAAAAATTCCTAAAACAATTCATGTTAATTGACTGATGCCATTGACAGTCTAATATTAAAAATTCATTCACACATTTTTAAACAGCTAAACAACCAAACTGAATCTTTTACAATATTTTTTAACAAATCCTTAATTTGTTGTAAGATGTAGTTGTTATTAATAAATATTTTAGCGAAATGCCTGACGTATATAAATTAACAATTTTGCTAGGTTGTTAATTTTCTTTCTTTGAGCCTTATATTTTTACTTGAAAAGATATAATATGAATGAATTGTCTGTAGTTGTATGTAGTAATGTTAAATAAGTTAAATGTAAGTTAGGTACTAAAAAATAAGTTCCTTTACATGGATTTCCTCCATATTGGATAGGGCAAGTATATATATTTCATTTTCTGAAATGAAAGTATATTATTTGATAATAAACTAATTATGTGTAAATAGATTACTAAAATGATTTTTAAATATTTACCAGAATGATTATTAAAACAATAATTTAAAATATATAGAAAATAGATTAGTTATATATCTTTAAAATAGTATGACAAAGTTATGTATAACTTCAGGCAACCTCCCATAACCTGTAATGAAATTTTAACATTGAATATATACCGTATTTATTATGGTAGTTTTTTAAAATTACTGCATCTAATTATAATACTGTATTAACTTATGTATATACCTGAACTTACCTTTAAAAATTGTAATATAATTTTGAAATCCCCATGACGTCAACAAAGATTCTACATCATAATCCATGTATGTTGAAAAAACAAGAAGATCAACAACGAAGCACTTTAGTTATAGCTGTTTGATGTGGTCTTTGTTGTTACTTGTTAGTCTACCGAGTACTGAAGAGAAACTGAATTCGAATTTCGTAAAAACGTGAGAAACTGTGATTGTGGACAGGGTAACTCTAAAACAGGAAAAGGCTACCGTCAAAGGATGTACAGCGGATGTAACCCAGTTCACTGCATAAATAACCGCCTTTATGCTTTGTAAGTAAGCTAACATTGTGAACATATTAAGATATTGTTTTCATTCCGTTTTTTAGATGTATATTACGTTAGATTTACCTTATAGTTACATTAACTAATTTAGTGACTGCAATCATCGCCTTTACGTATATTAAATTCACTATGACATTAACTTCATTAGAGTTTACAGTAAAACTCAACATTAAAAAAAATTAAAGCAATGCAAATATTTCAATCTCTAAAGTAATTATGACATTATAAATGTTACCATGACAGAAAAACTGTTAACATTAATTTTAACTTTGCAGTACGGTTAGAGTTTTTTCAGTGCAGAAAGAGGTACATTACAAACCAAAAGCCAACCCGATTAGGTAATGATATCATTACCTAACAGGAGTCACTTTACATAATAGGCTCTAGACCAATGAGAGCTCGTCATTTGACGGAAGTAGAGTTGTAATAAAAATAACGCTATTCGTACATCAGCTGATTGTACCCATACGTTCCGGATGTTAGTGTGTTATTGTAACTAACCTCAAACGTGAGTTGACGCATTCCGCAAACATGAGTGATAGTGATGAATTTTGTTTAACTCCAGATGAAATTAATACAAAAGCAAATTCGGCTCTGAACAATTTGTTGCCAGAAAAATCTAAATTTCGTTTTGAAAAGGTTTATAACCAGTTTATGGAGTGGAAAACTAGAAATGGTGTTAGTTCGTTTTCCGAGAATGTTTTCATTGCGTATTTTGAGGAATTGACCCAAGATAAGAAACCTAGTTCGCTTTGGTCTATTTATTCAATGATTAAATCTACAATCAACATCAAACATCAAATAGCCTGTATATTTTTGGTCGTAGATAAAGTAGTGTACGCAACGATTGTATTCAGCCTTTAAGCCACTCGTGAGATATTTAGAACACTCGCTTCGCTCGTGTTCCAACTTACATCTCACTCGTGGCTTAAAGGCCTTCATAATACAATCGTTGCGTAAACTACTATTAACGTTCCACAGGTTTCAGGATTACTGGTTTGTCTGCTGTCACACTTGATTAACTTTCTGGAGCGGATTAAGGGTTTACAATAAAATTGTACACTAATATAAAGCATAATAACCGGGATATTCTCTAATAATCATAGTCTAAAATCATAAATTTTACTGTTCTGTGATTTGTCCTAGGCCTTTGACTGTGTAAATCATGATATCCTATTAGAAAAAATGCAATTTTACGTTATACATAGAATACCTTTGACATGGTTTGGATCCTATTTAGAAAATCTTTATCAAATTAATTGTCGAAATTAAAAATAACTTAAAATACTTAGCAGATCCAATCTCAAACCAATCAGGAGTGCCACAAGGCTCAGTTCTCGGTCCTGTCCTATTTTTATTGTATATTAATTGTTTAACTAAAACTATGCAAACTGGAAAAATTGTTCTCTTTGCAGATGATACTTCAGCAATAATACGAGATTCAAACTTCTATTCTTTAAATAAATCTCTCTTGGAATGTCTAGAATCCATTAAAAAATGGCTTACTTGTAATGGCCTACAAATAAATATGAATAAGTCCTGCGATTTAGATTTTAAAACAAAAAGTCTACCTAGATATTTTGGTACAAACTTGGATGTTGTTAATTTTCTGGGACTAAAAATAAACAAAAATGTAGGATGGAAGGACCATGTGGAAATACTGTCTCAGAAACTAAATAGTGCATGTTATGCCATACAGTTAATTTCTGGTCAAGTTAAAAGATAAACTCTAATCTATCTATTACGGATAATTCTATTCCCTCTTGAATTATGGAATAATGTTGTGGGCAAATTTTCCTGTGGCACTCAGAATATTTAAAATACAGAAACGTATAATTAGAATTATAGTAGGAGAATCGTGTGAGCCTTTTTTTTTTAAAAGAAATGTCCATTATGTCGACACCTTGCATGTATATGAATTACTAAATTTTGTTCATTCAAAGAAACATATATTTCAAGATAGGATTTCACAGTACAAACATCAAATCCGAGGCCAAAATGTTCTTAAATATCTCAGACATCGCCTGTCTGTCTACGAGGCTGGTGCATTCTACATGGGAATCAAACTGTACAACAAATTACAGTCTGATATAATATAAAGCTTAAGTTGTACAAGTTTTAAGAAAAAATTAAACGCATTTTTAACAGAGCAATTTTGTTACACGGTTGAGGGGTTTTTGGAGTTTACAGGTGTCTGAGCTTCTTCTGTACTTTTTTGGTTTTGTTAATTTGTCATTGATGTAAGTTGTTGACAATTCCTACATTGCATTGGCAGTGCCAAACTCTGTAATATACAGGAAGCTGGCCAAATAAATAAATAAAATAAATAATTTGAGAGAGGGAAAAGTTTTGTGACCGAAAACGTTATATTGTATGATAAAACATGACATTGCCCTGATTAAAGGGCTTTATTTAAGGTTACTGAAAATATGGATTGTTCCAGGAAAATACCACTATTTTTGAATAGGCATATGAAAAACTCTACAAACTTGAGACTTAACAGTTACGTTACAAAGTATTTAAAAGAAGTACTCTCGAGTATCATTTTTTGTATGGTCGATCAAAACAAAGTGGCGGAATATACAATTAATGGTACTGTACGTTTTTATCAATCTGATTTTATTTACGTAAGTATTACGTATTATTTATTTGCAGATATCAATTTACCAGTATTAAATTAACATGATCAAAATTGAACTTTTTTGAATTGCTTTTCATAAATATCGAAACAAAAAATATCCCACTTTAATTAGCTGATTAATTCATCATATGTTGCCATAAGTTGAAAATAAACTTTTTTTAAATATTTTATATTATTTATATATTTTGATATATCTATATATATAAAAGCGAAGTACCACTCACTCACCCACTCATCACGATTTCTCAAAAACTACCGAACGGATTGAAATGAAATTTGGTATGTAGCTTCTTCTATGGCCATAGGTGCTCACTAAGAAAGGGTTTGAAAAAATTCGAAATTTTAGGGGGTTTGGGGGGATCAAAGTTATTAAATCACGATTTCTTCAAAACTACCGAACGGATTGGAATAAAATTTGGTATGTAGCTTCCTCTAGGGCCATATGTGTTTACTAAGAAAGGGTTTGAAAAAATTTGAAATTTTAGGTGGGTTTGGGGGGATCAAAGTTATTAAATCACGATTTTTTTAAAACTACCGAACGGATTGGAAAAAATTTGGTATGTAGCTTCCTCTAGGGCCATAAGTGTTCAATAAAAAAGGGTTTAAAAAAATTGGAAATTTTATGGGTTTGGGGGGGAAAAATGACTAAATCACGATTTCTCCAAAGTTACCGAACAGATTGGAATGAAATTTGGTATGTAGCTTCCTCTAGGGCCATAGGCGCGCGATTTTAAGGTGGGGGGTTTGGGGGGTAAAAATGACTAAATCACGATTTATAGAAAATTACTGAACAGATTGGAATGAAATTTGGTATGTAGCTTCCTTTAGGGCCATAGGCGCTCGCTAAGAAAGGGTTTAAAAAAATTCGAAATATTAGTGGGGGGTTTGGGGGGATTAAAGTTATTAAATCACGATTTCTTCAAAACTAACGAACGGATTGGAATGCAATTGGGTATGTAGCTTCCTCTAGGGCCATAGGTGCTCACTAAGAAAGGGTATGAAAAATTTCGAAATTTTAGGAGGGGTTTGGGGGATCAAATTTATTAAAATCATAATTTCAGATCTTTTATTATTATGACAATAGTGCTTTTATTATTTAAGATCTATATATATAAAAGCCAAATACCACTCACTGACTGAACACTTATAAAGAATACAATTACGTTAAAATGACTGAAAATACCAACCACCGTACGGGTCAGCTAGTTTTATGTACTTTTTTTTTTTTTTTTTCGTTTTTCATGTATAGCCTATCCTAAGTGAGATTTTAAGTTGTGTTTTTATTTATATATACAGTGTAACATGTGAATAAATATAATAAAATAAAAAAAAATAAAAAATAAAATAAAACTTTTTTCTTTTAAAAAGCCCGATAGAAAACAATTGCTAACAGTTAAGCCTGGAGATCTAGCAGGCCAGACAGTTAAGTAGCTGCTGGTTGGAACAGTAAAGAGAAGAGATATTTTGCCCCTGATTGTAATTTTACCCTAATTCAATAATTTAAAACAAACGAAACGTACTCGAGTAGCCGCTCCAGGATTTGGTGACAGGTGAAAATTTGTTTGATATCAGATGTTTTTTTTAAATTGGGGTTCATTGAGGTTAATTGAGATATAGCTTCCATTTTAATTTTAACCGTAAAATATATATATAAAAAAACTCAAATTTTCTATTTTCTTAATGAATTTGATACAACTTGGTATAGTAAAGTTTTTTTAGAATGTTGTTGATGAATATGACCATTACACGCTTCTAACGAAGTAAAGTGTGGTTAAGATGAGAAGCTTCTAGGCGTGTCTTCTACATACAACTAAATAATGTAGTCTTTGACAATGGAAGTATGGTATATACAAATACTATAATGTTACACTAGGCCCAATCTAGATGCGCGCGTGGCCTTCAGATCAGGCGGGTGGGCTGGGATCGAGGCGGGGGTATAGGTAGTACCATTTAGGATGGCTCGTGGTTTGCGCAGAAGCAGTAATGCCCTTCTCCCTCCAACACCAGCCTTTGTCGTTTTGTAAGAAAAGTACAGTCTGTGTCAAATCCATCGATTAGACGGCAGCCAAGCAATTTTTAGCATTGGACGCTCTTTCAATTACAAGTTTCTTCACAGTACTAGGATTATTTAAATAGGACAAATTTTATATATTTGTAATCTGCGTGATATGTTGCAACTAACAGTATAAATATCTTCCAGTTTGGTAAATGTTCGGAATTTATATAATAACAAATATTTCGATTTTTTAAATCGAGACATGAAAAAGTAGTAAAGCGTAAACTTTTTTTATTTTTAGGGTAGAAAGAAACTTCAAGCGGCAAAGTTGTAGAAAATTTGTTGATCTACATATTTTATTTCAAACATTTTTCAGTCAGATGTTTGGTTTGTCCACAAATCGCTTGCAAATAAGCGTAACCAATATTATTAGGTGTCGCGTTACTCCCACGGTCCCACCGGACGAATAGGCCTAAGTTAGTGCTTTTCAGCAATGTCTAGTTATCTAACAATGTCTTGTCTGTATATCATAGCCTCGTTGCTGTATACTGTATAAATGACCTTGTATAATAAATATATTAGTATAGTATAAGGTATAATTTAAAATATGAAATATATGTTTGTTGTTCTTACTTACAGTACTTAAAAAAACACACACTCAGAAAAGCCAATTCAAATCGAATTATTTAGTCCCCAACCGCTTCGAAAACTTTTTACACAACAAGTTTCATAATCAAGAAAGTATTTTTAAATTAGTGGAAATTACTACTCTGTAATAAATAAATACATTGCCTGTCACAGTTCTTTTTTAATTTGAATGACGAACATACAGAGCACGCGGTGCGACTGTGTACAAACGTAGGTATACTGTTGCGTTTGTTTGAAAGACATTTTTGAACAAACCGAACGTCTGACTGAAAAATGTTTGAAATAAAAAATGTAGATCCACTAATTTTCTACAACTTTGCCGCTGGAAGTTTCTTTCTACCCTAAAAATAAAAAAAGTTTACGCTTTATTACTTTTTCTAGTCCCGATTTCAAAAATCGAATTATTTCTTATTGTATAAATTCCAAACATTTATCATACTACAACATATTTATACTGTTAGATTCAGCGTATCACGTAGATTACAAATATATAAGGTTTATTCCATTTCAATAACCCGTGTACTTTGCAGAGAGTTGTAAGTGGAAGCACGCCCAATGCTGGATGGAATCTGCTTTGCGGAGTTCTGACCGCCACTGTGGTCAAGATAACATAACTAGGGTTGACTGTACAAAGTCCCGCCTTAACTTAGGAGGGGAAGTGTGGTGGGATAGGTTCTCTGTCTCACTCGCACTACCCGCCCTACGCGCCATCATAAATGATTTTATCTATACCTTTCTAAAAACATCCGCCGCCCCGTAGTGCTGTGACTCACTCAAACCATTTCCCTTCGCTTGTCCGATACACTGGTAGAATGTCAGCAGGACGGCTAATACACTGGTTGCCACGCGCGCAGCTAGCTTGGGCCTACTGTACATTGGTGTGGCACTGACAAAGAGAATAATAAAAAAATTTGCATATAAAGTATTAGCTGAGTGAACAATACGATAATCTACTGGTTAGAAAATATACTGTTTGGAAGTCAATATCATAATATATTACAAAAAGGATAGAGCGCGGAAGTGCAGTAAACTGCGGTTGGTATATTTAAAGCTAAATGGATGGTTAGCAAGTTGCCTTATTTTGCTGGAAACAATAAAACATTTAAACTAAGTTGAGAAAGATCAGGGATTTTCATTGGAAACTGTGCAATACAAGGAATATATTTGTATAGGGCTCCAAACAGCGACTACAATGGCACGGTAAACAAAAATGTTTCCTGTGCAATCTTAACCCGACCACGTCAACGTAATTGGTGTTTAATGAGGGTTTTATTACCAACTTTGTTTAGTTCAACATGGTAGTTTTGCATCCGAGGGTATACGTTACATTTACTGTAAATGAACAATTTGTAGGATAAGAGTTGGAACGGGTTTCTTGAGATGATGGTTCATCTATATCTATAGAGATTCAGATAAATAGTCGCTATAAGTTTAAGAAAAGGCCATGGTAAATGTGATACAAATTTGATTTAAAAATTTTAATTGTACAAGGATTATTAGCATTTTTTAAGGAATATTTGTTTCTAATTTATTTAAGCTTAACCCTTTGAGGACCAAGAAGTGATAAAATTTGAAAAAAACTATATATTTCTTTATTTTTGTGATTAACTAAGGTTGTTTAGTAAAAACATTTTTTTTAATGTTTTTTTTAGTATAGCCTATATATATATATATATATACATATATAAATAAAATAGTAAAATTATTCAAAACAGCCCCTGGTCTCCCTAGCCTAGATTCGAACCCAGCATCTTCTGATCAGGAAGACGCAACGTTATCCACTAGGGTTAAAAATTATATACGTCAATAAACGTGTAAATAAAGAATGATTTATTCGTTTACGGATAGTAACTTATTAAATATGGATATAATTAACCAATGTAAATAGTTTTTGTTGTGGGTACTTAAACGTTCTGTAAGGAGACAAATATTTGTAATACGGTTTTAAAGAGGTCATACAACGTGAAGGATACTGTTTTTACTTTTGAAGGATGAAAAATTTGTAACAAAGGTGAAGACAAGTCTGACTGTGTTAGTAAAATAAAAATGTCCCCATTTGGAGAAATATGTACGTGGTTGCACTAATCTGTCTTTTGCCAGTGAAAGTACAGTCCCTTGGGCAATCAGTCCAATAACATTCCCTCTATCCGAGATAAGGGTTATCAAATAATCAATTTGGTTTGTTTGTAAAACTCTTTAAATATTATCAAATCCTGCTTTTAGATTGTTGCGAAAACACGGCGCAGTATAGTGTGTAGGTGGCGGATTACTGATAAGAAATAATAAACTCTGTACAAAGTAACGGGACATTGTAATCGTTTTTAAACGAATTAGATTTAAGTTTGTGGAAGGATTTCTTTAGTTTAGATTTTAGTAGAAGATTATTTTTCTAACGCGTTTTTAAAACATCCGCTATTCTTTAATTTACGAATTTATTATAAATATTTTTTGTCAGTTGATGTTTCTGTTTTCAAAGTTGTTGTGTTTGAAAAATGTGGAAGTTTCTTGAAAAACACGTTCTATCAAATTAGGTACCTCATAAATGTTGCAACTTACAAAAACACTTTTAGTTGGAAACTCCAGTTTTTACAATGATTTTATAAAATTTCATTTTTTATACCGTATACTATTTGAGTTATATCCCTTAAAACATTAAAAAAATATAGTTGTTTTTAACTACCTTAGATAAAAAAAATTACATATTCCAATTTTATGTAAAATAAACTATTTCAAAATAATAAAAATACACTAATTCTCACACACAAAAGTGTAATAATCAAACGCGTTTCAATGTCAAAGTCGTTATCTTCAGTGATGTTACACTCCCTCTCTCTCCTATTCACTTTGATATTTAACTTTCTATTTTTACGATAACTCTATTGGTTGTTAGACACTAAGACCAGGGCCGGCGCAAGGACCATGCGGAACATGCTGACGCATGGGGCGCCGACGCGCAAGCGAAGCCGGCGTCGGCGGCGTGGCGGCAACAATTTCAAGACCAAGGCTCCTTCAAAATTTTCCGAAAATATTTTTTGCACCGAAAAATGTTTGCCTAAAGACGTGGCCGCCCTTTTCGGGTTTTAAAAGAAACTCCCTATTTCTGTTTAGCGCCTTTTTAGGGACAGACAGATAACCGATATAGTTCACCATCCTTTCAGAGTCGGTGCCCTTTAGTTTCAGTGAAAAATTCGCCCCCCCCCTAAAGACGCGATCGCCCCGACCGCCCTTTTCGGGAATTAAAAGAAATGCCATATTTATTTTTGTCACCTCTTTAAGGACACAAAAGACCACATGCACCAGTTTAGAGCGACATTCTTTCGAAATCTGCGCCCTTTGGTTTCAGTGAAAAATTCGCCCCCCTAAAGACGAGACCGCCGTACATTCTATACTAACTTCACTAACATTAATAAAGTAATAATTATGTCTCAATAACAACAGTATAACATCTATTTATAGCCCGATTTGAAAATTGCCACGATCTTTTCTAGTACTTTTGAAGAAGGGTGGTAAAAGGTGGTAATTTTGTTAAAATTGTTGCTCGATGTTATATTTAAATTTGATTTTATATAATTAAATAATTTCAATTGATATGCATTTGATAATGTACCTATTTGTTATTGCAATAAGGAGATATATACATATATAGGGGCGGGGGGGTTGTTGTGTATAGAGGGGGGCGCCAAAAATGACTCTCGCATGTTCAAGAAAAACCCCTTGCACCGGCCCTGACTAAGACCACGTCAACTCTTGTAGAGGGGTATAAATATGTAGCTTAGTCCTAGGTTAAACTGGTTATAAGTTTTTAGTTGTAGCTTAAGTATCACTGAAGATGACGATTATGTCGTTGAAACGCGTTTGTTTGTGAGAATTAGATTGTTGTTATTATTTTTAAATAATTCTTTCTCACTCATCAAGCTCAAACTTTAATTATAAAATAAACTGCTTTTACTTTTGCGTTATTTTAAATAAACCTTTTGATTGGCCGGTAAACAGATTAGTGTGTTGTTGCTGGCAAAGACAAGCTGCCTTTAGCAGTGACACGAAAATAAATTTGAATAATTAAGGTAAAATTATGTAAACGAATATCCTGTACTTAATAATGAGTAAAATGGTTACTTATGAAGCTCTTTTCACCATCAACGATTCTTCCATTTTTGATTACTTTCAAGTGTAAACCACAAAAGACAAACAGCGAATTTAACACAAAATGGTTTAATAGCCACCATTCAACTGGTGATGAAAGTTACTTATGATTTGTTTTGAAAATTTTACGATGGAACTGGAAAGTTGCGCATCGAGGATTTGGCTGGGGGGGGGGGGGTATAGAGTATTTATTTATCTGGAGTTTATAAATACATTCAATAAAATCTAAATGGATGGAAGTTCTGTAGCTTATCACAAATTCTGAAACATTATATATATTTTTAAAGTGAATGGTGACGGGTTTGAATCAGACAATAGTGTAATATAAACATTCTTTCCGCTAGTTCACAACGCACTGACCTTGAGTGACTGTCTTGCCAGCTTACCAGCGCGCTGCATTATAATGTTATTCGAACGCTGATAGCGAAGCGTTTCAACGTCGTGGTAACGTCGGTTATTTGGGTAAATGGACCGTGGGCCATGTTGTTCGAGCGTTATCAACGCTAGCAAATCTGCGTTAAACGGGCTTTGAGCCTTGTCAACGTGGACTGAAGCGGTAACGACGCTGCGCTATCAACACCGAACCATGCTACACGGAGCGCTGCCAACGTGCACTCGCAGCGCAGCTACCAGAGAGGCCACAATAGTCAAGTATCGACTTTGTCCTGGTTCTAGTTGTTAGCATTGTTTATTTCAAAGTGATTGTTGTGTACTTCAAAGTGGGAAAATATGTTTTTTCATGGGAAAAAGAAGGGACCGACTCTGGTGACGTGGGGGTGGGGGTGATGCGGCAGATACCCTCCACCTTGTAATAATTAATAATAGTAATAACGTAATACAGTATGAGTAATAGACTAAATTAAGCAGTGATGCTGATGATGATGATATTGTTGAGAACTCAGTTAAGAATAAAGTAAAGACGAGGGACGCTAGTTGGAAGTACCAAGAGATGCAACCGCGTCCGTGAGTAGACTTTGTAAGGATACTGTAAGTTTATTTTGAACTTATGGTTTTACCATCTGAGATTACTCACTATTATCATGGATATTTTGAATGGTAATATTTTAAAATTTTGGGGGCTCTACCAGACCCTTCTTACGGATCAAATATTAACTTGGCATGTGACGTACTCCAAAGAACTAGGTAGAAATAAGTACAGAGATGTTTTTCACAAAATAGTTAAATATATACAGAAGATTTCTAAAAACAGTTTTTACAGTGATTATTTTTCAGAAAATAGTTAAATACATGTAAATCTGATACGATTAATTTCTACTCAATTTATAATTCCAACAGTAATAAAATGAAAGTTTACATTCGTCTGAGGAGGGCGGTGCTAGTCATTTAATCTCCCGCTCTCCAAGACTTCAAATCTATGTGTCTTATTTTAATTATTGAATTTGAAATTACTTCTAATTACTAGTACATCATAAAATCGTTAATTTAAATTCTGACACCTCTTCTTTCAGTTAATCATTATTTGAATTCATCACTATAGTGCTAACTTGATATTACGAAACTTATTATATATATTACTAGCTGACCCGTACGGCGTTGCCCGAGGTGGTTGGTATTTTCAGTCTTTTTAACGTAATTGTATTCTTTTTAAGTGTTCAGTCAGTGAGTGGTATTTGGCTTTTATATATATAGATCTTAAATAATAAAAGCACTATTGTCATAATAATAAAAGATCTGAAATTATAATTTTAGTAACTTTGATACCCCCAAACCCCTCCTAAAATTTCGAAATTTTTCAAACCCTTTCTTAGTGAGCACCTATGGCCCTCGAAATAGCTACATACCAAATTTCATTCCAATCCGGTCGGTAGTTTTGAAGAAATCGTGATTTAATAACTTTGATCCCCCAAACCCCCTAAAATTGAGAATTTTTTGAAACCCTTTCTTAGCGAGCGCATAGAGGAAGCTACATACCAAATTTAATTCCAATCTGTTAGATAATTTTGGAGAAATCGCGATTTAGTAATTTTTACCCCCAAAACCCTCCTAAAATTTCCAATTTTTTAAACCCCCTTTTTAGTGAACACTTATGGCCCTAGAGGAAGCTACATACCAAATTTTATTCCAATCCATTCGGTAGTTTTTGAGAAATCGTGATGAGTGAGTCAGTGAGTGAGTGAATGAGTGAGTGAGTGGTATTTCGCTTTTATATATACATAGATTTATACATTTTTATATTATGAATGATATTAAATGGCTTTGGTGACTGATTACTTATGAGGTGTTTAAGAACCCTCTCTTCACTTCGAATAAACCAGTCCCAATACCATTATCTATTAATGAATGATTATTTATTTTATTTTTGATTTATTTTATTGTTACTTCTGATATAATGCTCTGGATATGATTTAGTTTGCTATTTAATTTTAACCCTCGAGATTTGTCTTAACAATCAAATGAAATATTAATGCTTCTTACATAATTCTGGTTCCCTCCCACTCTCACACACTTTGCACTTTTATTTGATACAATAAACTCCACTTATTGACCTTTTATTTATTTTATTTTAACACTGCACTTATTTTATTTTATTTGATGATTTTTATTTATCGATATGATGGTTTTTATAGTTAAAATTATGATTTGAATTCTCCGATTATTTAATGGTTAGATGATTTTTGTTGAAATTATTAAACTAGGGCATTTTAAAAGTTGTGGTCTTGATGTTACTCTCCCGGCAGTTTTTAGATGACAGACCTCGCGTTCTCTCTAAAATTTCCCTACCACACAGTTTCACGCATTTTATTTCTTCTTTGATTGCACTATTTGAATTTTATATTGTTCTGATTGGCTTTCCAGTTGTACATATTTGGCAGTATTTATCGCGTGTCTGCACTCGTTGATTCACAAAAAAGTGCATTTGTGTCTTAAGTAATTTAAGCTGGTACATCCGTTGTAACTTCCTGTTGAAATAATATTACTCACAAAGCTAGTCTGGCCTGTTTCTATAGATTCATTTATTATGAATTTATTTCAATTTTATTTTATAGTACATTATTATTATTATTTTGTCGCTGATGTTAAAGACATTGGGTATTGGTGTTTCAAGTATTGGTATTTACTTACCAATACTTACACTTATAAACGGGGGGAATTATTCGTTCCTTTGCCTTATGTGTTTAGTGTTAGTTAAGTTTAGTATGGGACCAGCAGAGAGTTGATTTAATAAACGATCATAAATCAACTATGTGAACCAGTAGACTCAAACGAGAGCCGAAGGAATACCCAACAAGGGAAAACGCCACCAGTGAAGGAGCCGGACTGGCAGCGAGGGGCCCGTTACATTTTGACACAGAAACATTTATTTACTCTATCGAACAGCAGCCACCTCTATATCACGGTTATTAAAAGGATTACAGCAATAAACAATTGAACCATTAAGTGAAACTGTCCTATTGATACACGATTTGAAAGCACTGGGTGTGTACCCTATCGTCTAGCCTTTCCGATACACAGTTCCTCACATGTTTCTATTATTTGTAATACACCTAGAATGGTACAGATAGTGTCAAGTAGCGTGAAGCGTCACTTGAGCATGCGCTGTAACGTCTTACCCTCTCCTACTCGACTGTGAGTCTTCTGTACAGTCACCACCAAAAAGTGTTGATATACAATCAACACGACTACATAGCAGACATGAATTAGGTAGGGCAGGCGGCTCTAACTGTACTCCGCCACGAGAGGGGAAATGTGGTGGGAGCAGGCGTAGGAGACTTGCACACCCCCTCTTCGCGCTTTATCCTAGTTGGTGCTATCTGTATCC
Source organism: Philaenus spumarius (assembly GCA_018207615.1). Lineage (NCBI taxonomy): Eukaryota > Metazoa > Arthropoda > Insecta > Hemiptera > Aphrophoridae > Philaenus > Philaenus spumarius. The sequence continues at coordinate 4,396 of JAGFPH010009326.1, read as the reverse complement.
ATTTTGGCAGTGAGTGACGCGAAGTTGACAACGCCTAAAAAATGTGGTGTACCTAAACGCGTTGTCGACGCGTTAAAAACGTCGCGTTTTCAACGTCCCGTACGTGGGAATCTAACGCCTTGTTTTCAGCGTTATCAACGCGGCGTTATCAGCGATTGTATACCATCAACTCATGAACCAGATTGCCGGGACTCAAACATCACTGTTAGAAATTCGTGATTGCGTAGGGTAGGTATCATATTTATTTAAAAAAGAACGATTATTTTTTCGCCATCTCATCACGAATTTAATCATAAACCTAATTTGTAATTGAATATCGACAACGTATTCAATGATCGATTAGTTTAAAATAAAATCCACATTACTAATCCTCGGAGGGGGGGGGGGGCAGGTTCCATTTGGCAACCATCGGTGTGCCGTTGGAACTGAACATGTTATCCATTCAAACAGCAAACTAAACAAACTTACAACCTCTTCATAATATCATGTAGATACAAAGGAAACGAACCACGAAGTCCCTCCCTTTATTGTTTTCCGGAGAAAGTACTTTTCTCTGAAATTTATCGAACTCAACATTAAGGTAAACTATTTGTAGCTTCCCTTGAGACACTCTCGTCCAATCCAATTTAACCGCACCATTAGAGGGTTTAAGGGCAATTTCCGATATCTCTTTCTCGGTTGTGTTCGCTGTTAACGACAAATTCGTTCTGTGAAATTTCATTACCTATTGTGCGGCTTGATAATACCGAAAAGAAATGTTTACACGTAAGGCCTCGTTCGATGAATACACGTAAGAAAATTTAAAAAGTGTGTTAAAAGTTAATGGAAAATAAGAAATTTATTTGACTTGTAGCTGTTGCATTCGGCTTCGCCCACAAGATAAATAATTTCGTGTCAATGGTATTTGTGGATTTGCTGGTGAACATTTATTTTTCAACAAATAATCTATTTTCTGTAAACATAAAAAAATGTTTACTCCACTGCTTATAAAAAGCAAAGAAGAACTATTTTTGACAAGTTTAAAAGGATTAAGGAGAGAAAAAAAGTCCAATATAAGAATCAAAACATTGATCATTCAGTACCCTGATTGGGCTTTAGCGTTGTCCGATTTAAACTGAATAATCGATATAAACTTTAAATTGAAAAATCTTGTACAATAAATATTGGAAGAAAAGTAGTACATTTTGCTAGAGTAAATGGAAACCTACTTTATTGTTATAGGTAAAAAGATATAACTTAACAAATAATAATTTAGGTACGTAGGCTAAAATAGCTAAAAAGAATATAACTTAACAGTTAAAACAATAATAGGAAAATTGAAAAAAAAATTTAAATATGCAGGTGATTCAGAGGTATGCGGCAATATCTTGGAGGCTCGTTCTATAGCTAAAAATAAGAAAAAGATCATATAAATATCCGAAAACGCTTCGTTTTTCAGGTACCGCCATTTGGTTTTTTTGAACAAAATAATTCATATCTATAGAAATGTTTGACTGATTGAGTTCAAACTTGGCATGAAGTCTAATAATAATATAGCTCTAGATAAATAAGCGATAATATACAATCATGCGTTTCAAAATGGCGGCTGTTTGAAAATTTCAAACCGTACATTTTAATAAAAAATGTCAAGACACATTTTTTGCAACCCTTTTGATCCCCTATCGGATGGTCTCGCTGTCAAAACAATCGGATGAAGGATAATAGTTAAAGTATGTATAATAATTGGTTTGTTCAACGCACCAACTCAGTAAACACAACAATATTATATATGTACATATTATGTTGTTATTATCTTTAAGTTAGCTATTGTCCTTCATCCGATTTTGACGGTGAGGCTGTATCTTAAATTTCTTTGTAAAAATGTACGGTTTTTGAGTAATTAAGGTTTGAAATTGTCAAAGAGCCGCCATTTTGAAACGCATGGTTGGATGTAATCGTTTATTTTCCTTATGATAGATCATTGTTAGGTTAAACTTCATGACAAGTTTGAACTCAATCAGTCAAACATTTCTCTAGATATGAATTGTTTTGTACAAGAAACAAAATGGCGGATATCTGAAAAACGAAGCGTTTTCGAGCTTATGTTTATATGAACTTATTTTCTGCTATAGAATGAGTTTCCGAGGCGTTGCCGATTAGTTCTGAATCACCCTGTATACAGGGTATTAAAGAAACCTTTCAGGACTTTGGGATATGATTCCTCATAAAAATAGGAAGGAAAAAGTTCAAATAAACATAGGTCCGAAAACGCTTAGTTTTCAAGATATCAATGTTTCATAAAGTTTAACCTAACAAAACTTAGGTTAAATCAAATCATGCGTTTCAAAATGGCGGGTGTTTGAAATTTTCAAATCTAAGTTACTCAAAAACAGTACATTTTAGACACGCCCACTCTTGTAGAGGGGTATAAATATGCACCATAGACTTAGAAATAATTAGTTATAATCTGTCAGTTATAGCTCATGTATCACTGAGGATGACGACTTTGTCGTTGAAACGCGTTTGATAATTAAACTTATGTAATGTTGTGTACAAATTTCAAAATAATCGGTGAAGAACTTTCGGAGATTTGAGATTTTGAAGAAACGAAAATTTACATTTTTATTTATACAGATATGAATGAGGATTTGTGTTAAAGAAGTTATTTTAAAAATAAATAAAATAACAATGTGTTTTGCTCCTGGCGAGTATTAGTTTACGTTTAATTCAAGTACAGTTCAATGAGTTTAGTAGCAGCTACTATCGACTATTCTTAGTAACGATTTCTACGAATACAGTACTGTTATCTCGTGTGACAGGGGCTTTAGATAAAAGCGTTTCATTTAAGCTTTCAAAAGTAAATTTTTAGTTTCACAGGTGAAACAGTAATCAAGCAACAATATAATGATAACGAAAGAAATATTTGTCGGTCAAATGTCCTGAAACAAAATGTTTACAGTTTGTCTTAAGGAATCCTTTTGTCTGTGGGGAAGAAATATAGTCTGAGTGAATCAAAGGGCCACATACAAACTGCCCAACTTTTTTTTGGTCATTTCTAATATACAAACTGACCAACAAGGTGCAGGTATAAAAACAAGGGACAGGCCGGGGTGTCGGCGACATAAGAACTGCCCAATTTTTCTACCTGACACAGGTACGGGATATTTCCCTCCGAATTCCCTCATACCAATAAATAGTTTATATTAGATAATAACTAGTAGACCCACTTCGTTTGCAAACATTGTTTAGACATACAAAATAATACAGATCATTTATGAACCAAGTGCTTCCACGCACTTATCTAATAGTAACCGTTGCGTGTATTCGTGTATTTATTTATCTGTTATTCTTATCTAATATTTAACCTAACCTAACCTATTAGATAAGAATAACAGATAAATAAATTCACGAATATACTGGCTGTTTCACCTTGGTTCATAAATGATCTGTATTATTTTGTATGTCTAAACTATGTATGCAAATGAAGTGGGTCTACTAGTTATTATCTAATATAGGCCTAAACTAGTTATTCTCTAATATAAACTATTTATTGGTATGAGGGAATTCGGAGGAAAATATCCCGTACCTGTGTCACGTAGAAAAGTTTGGCAGTTCTTATTTGGCCGACACCCCGGCCTGTGCTTTTATACCTGTACCTTGTTGGTCAGTTTGTATATTAGAAATGACCCAAAAAAAGTTGGGCGGTTTGTACGTAGGCGAATCAAAGTACAGCACACACTACTGTCCTAACCGGAGAGGGTATTCAGATCTACTTTGTAAGTTATTAGGATTGAACTGTAAATAAATGCAGGATGTTACGGTATGTAGGTTACATGTTGGTTGTAAATAGTGCGTAGTACTAAAGTTTAATTTCACGTTGAGTATTAGTTACATAAATACGTATCATGGAAGAAATGAGCAGCCTCGTGAGAAGAGTTAGGCGTACTAGGTCTTTTTAAGAGCTTGACCCTCTAAATCTTGTAATTATGTAATTTATTATTTTCAGAATTACAGATCTTTGTGAGTGTGTCATTCTGGGGGGTTTACAGTGTGCTTCTAAGGAATTAGAAAAATATATAGAAAAAAAGAGCAGTATGTAAGGTGTAAAAAAATCTTTCCAGACTTTGGGATATGATTTCTCATAAAAAAAGGAAGGTAAAAGTTCAAATAAACAAGGCTCGAAAACGCTTCGTTTGACAGTTATCTGCCATTTTGTTTTTTGTACAAAATAATTCATATCTAGAGAACGGTTTGACTGATTGAGCTCAAACTTTGCGTAAAGTTTAATCTAGCAATGATATATTTCAAGAAAAATATCGATTAAATCCAATCATGTGTTTTAAAATGGTGGCGGTTTGAACATTTCAAAACTAAATTACTCAAAAACAGTACATTTTAACAAAAAATGTCGACACAT
>JAGFPH010009325.1:0-23330 GCA_018207615.1 Philaenus spumarius | reverse complement strand
TACTGATTTCAAAGTCAACCGGTTGAAAGTGGGGAGTAGTGCCGGTGCCGGAGTAGGAGATATTGGATTGTAGGTTATAAGTACTTATACACTATCTTGGTCCATGCATTGTCGTTTGATTTCTCATTGTCGTTTCATCAGTAGTATTTCGAGATCTATTGATTTAAATCCTAAAATCAGTGTTAAATATAAAGAGTTCTCTTCAATGGCTGCTAAAGTTCCTTTTGTTACCTTTAACAATGGTATTAAGTTCCCAATTTTTGGCCTTGGAACATGGAAGGTAAATAATGATTATTTGTATTTAAGCTTGTGTTTTAAGTCTTAGTCTACTTTTACAGCTGGGGCTATTATATTGCAAGTACTTTAAATACTTACCTAAAGTGCAAATAGCCTACATTTTTTAGCTGGAAGTATTAACTTAAAGTCTGTAGGCTAGGCTCAGTATTTTTAACAGCAGCCTATTCAAACTTCAATACAGTATATTAGGCCTACTACTCTTTTTCCTAAAATAATTAATCGTTTGCAAACATATCACCTGGGTGACTTAAAGTAAATATATGCACTTTTTTAAACTAATATTTACTTTTGATGGGTTTTGAATGTCTGTCGCAATATGGCAAGGGGGCATAATGTAAATTTTTCCTGGGAGCAAGTATACTATTTGACCCTAAGCTAGCCTATGGCAACAGAAATGCAAGAATAATTAAAAGAAAAAAAAATAGCCTAAAGGTTCTAACCTATAGTATTTAGTATCAGTAGCCTATGTTCTGTATTCAACATTTAACAGTAGAATGTAAAACAACGTCGCTGTCTGCCAAAATATCAGTCTAATAATAATTTAATACGGTAATTGTACATGCCAAGGTTCAAATTATACTCAAATTGTACTCGCGGGCAATCTTCAATGTAAACTATAAATTCGTCTGTAGGGTATTGTATGTATAGGTCATTTATTTTTCTTTGTCGCGGGGACCCTTTGACCGTGAGGCCCTGGGCGGCCGCCCCTCTCGCGTTCCCTGGATCCGCCCCTGATAATCGCCTAACAAAGATAATCTGGTGGGAATCATTCATGTCCCAAACTGAGTTTATAAACAGTCCCTTGTCTTATTCTTGTTTCATTCTTGAATAAATTTATAATCAAGTAGGCCTAAGTTATGGGTCATTCTGTGTCAAATCAACCAATGAAAAATTAATAAATTTGGAAGTTGCATGTAACTAAATAGGCCTACATTAGAAATCTATATTTTTAAAAAAAAATCTTGATTAGCCTAGTTTTTTAATAGTGAATTAAATTTTTTTAGATACTTTTTAAATACTTTTTGGATCACGTAAATGTTGTTACATTTGAAACCGATGGTGCTTGAGGGATTTTGATATTTAACAACTTATTCAGCATATATCATAACAAGACATAGCAGCCTTAGACCTAATGAAATCAACTATTGGCCCTAAGATTGGCCCTGGGTGAACAAAGGGTTAAGTTAGCGTAATTGTTTTGGTATAAGACTTAAACTTGAATTTTAGAACTGAGGGAAGCTGCTGATTATAGATGTGGCGTTGGTTCAGTTAACTGGTCTCAGAGAATCTAAACATTAAAAGTGAACCTGTACAATAGTATCCTCTCATTGTTTAGCACTATAGGCCTATTCTGAGGAAATGTTTAGTATTTTCAACACTAAAAACTCAAGATAAAAAATGTACTTATTCCTAGCACTTAGTAAACAAAATGCTTAGGCCTATTTGAAATTAAATCTATTTGTACTGGGGCAATATACTAAAATCCTTAGGTTTTTTTTGTCATGTCATATGTGGATGGTGAGGTAAGGAAAACAGATTTAGGGTTAGGAGGAAGGAGGCAATGGAATTTATGTTTCTAAAATGTAATGCAAATGTTGTAGTAAAATAATTTCAAAATATGCTGTTAGTCGGTCAAGGAAGTTTAGAAAAATATTAGGGAAATGAATTACCAAAATTCTGTAGGAACCCTGATTTAGCACAACAAGTAAAACTGGAGTACAGAGCCAGTAACTAGGCTCTGCACAACAGTGTTGTGACATTGTGTTGTTAGAGTAATGGCTAATATATTACTATTATTGAGTTTATCTCAAAAGTATAAACATAATGTATCTAGCCTATTAATAATTGTGCAAATTATTAAAAACTCAAAAGTTCCAAAACACTCGGTTATTATCTTTGCTATTGTCAGAAGAGGAAAAAGCTTGTTTATTTGTATATGTATATATTTAACTAAAAACATATTCAATCGATTAAGATGAATTATTTACTTATAAATGTTGTGTCAGTTCTGATAAAAATTCTGAGTGGCATGGACTCCCATATAATCATGCCTTTCACTGTTTTTTTATGATTCAGGTTCTATTTTGAACAAAAATCTTCTATTTGGGCATGTTTTAATATTGTGACAGCTAAACACTAAGTAGGCCTACTTAAAGCTATAAAAAAAAAAGAGCTGGAAGTTGTACCTGGTTTTGTTTGTTTTCTAAATATAAAATTTACCCAAGCTTTTCCTGGAAATCATTAACCTATGAAATTAAAACATATTATGTTTAATCAAAAATATACTTCTAATATTCAAAAGTTTCCTTTCTCGCCTGCCTTAAAGTATGTTCAATTCTTTTTATATGGGTATTTGTCTGCCCGCTAAATCATATATATGCTAGTAAAACAGCTGCTGAAACAACAATGCATCAATGAACTTCCGTGTCTGTGTATTCTTGGCATAACCGCAATTGTTTTTATAAATGTCTGTTTTAATAAAGTTTGATCCATAGTAAAATGGAAATTATTATTAAAACTGTAGCTAGAGGATAAGTATTGTGTGTCTTACAGGATGAAAGTATCTTGTCGCTCTCAAGAAAATTGCCACCATCTCTGAACTCGTGCGGTAATATTTCCTTTCGGGCGACAAAGTGAACCTTTCCTCCCTTAAGACACAAGTAAACTATTAAGCTAAGGGACTAACTATTCAATTATTCTTAAATCCCATTCTAATTTACATTGGTTCCTAGTGTATAATATATATTACAATTAATTTTCAATTTTGGTACCGTAACAGATTAAATTTCTGTATTGTTTACATGGTTAACATATATATTTCTCTCATCCAAGATCAGATCCATTAGTCCGAACTCGGAACACAATGGTTAACACTTCATTTCATGTTTCATGTGAATTGGATAATTAGTTTTTGAGTGAAATCATTACAAACGAAAATTATTGATAATTATACTATTGAGAAATATAGGCCAATAAAATAATTATCCATGACAAATATGTAGAAATTTAATCTTAAAATAAAATAAATTGCAGTAGCCTACAAACAAAAACTGTTGGTTTTTTATAGAAATAGCCTACTATGTCATTCAGTATGCAATAGACGGATGTTTAAACGATTATTGTTGTTTTTGTATATATATAGGGTGTTTTTTTTTTTAAACTTCCCTCTTCTATTATTTAAAAATGGTAGTAGATATCAAAAATCTGATCTCTGGACAGTTATTCAGTGACAGGTGGAACTTTAGGAAACCTATTTACAAAGGTTTGAAAAACAATAAAATAAAAATTGCTTAAAATATTTTTATGTTAAACCGAGAACCAAATCAACCACTTCTTCATGCCACAAGTAAAAAAGTTAAAGTGAAAGTGCAGTAGGCCTACCTATGTAATTAAAGGCATAAATTCTTATTTTTTCTTATTAGGGCATAAGATAGTTCCTTGTTATCTCTCTGTGATCAGGTAAACTCGGTTCTTGTTTATTTCATGCTATTAACTTTGTCCTAGATCTTAAATATTGAACTCTGTAATAAATTAATATTTCCATAGTGTGATAACCTATTATTATGAAAAATAACATTTCTGAGCATCGCACTAAATGCGTTAGCCGATTTTAATTTTCTTACCACAGAAATGATTGGTTTTCAAAGAACTTCAATTTCATGTATCTCAAGCTATATGTGTCGATCAAATTTTAAGCTGGGGATGGTAGAAGGGGGCAGGGAGTTTGTGATTTTGTAAATAGGTTTTCTAATATTGTCCATGATGGTGAATTACTGTACCGAGATCAGATTTTGCATATTTATCTCTTTCCGGTTTGTAAATGATAGAGGTGGTAAGTTTTTGAAAAATCACTCTGTATATATAAAAGCCAAATACCATTCACTCATGCATCATAGTATTTCTAGAACGCCAATAACTAGAGAGCTGTAATTTAGATTTTTTGGGTAAAAGCCAAATACCATTCACTCATGCATCATAGTATTTCTTTTGCTAGAACGCCAATAGCTAGAGAGCTGTAATTTTGATTTTTTGGGTAGGCCTACTGGGATTAAAACAAATATTTTTTCCTTAGCTCGTTTAGATAGGCTACAAAATAGTGAGGTTTCAGCTGAAGGGAAATGTTTAATCTAATTGTTTGCTAGGATAATTGTTGAAATGTTATGAAACAGAGTGTAATGATGTACAATCAAAATTATTTTTTTGTATTATAGTCTCTATGGCATTGACACCATGTATGTAATGCAAACAAAATACTACAGTATTAAATTACCTACAGTTCTTAGGCTACTCTTTTAAAAATGAATTAATGTTGAAAATTCTTTAATATTGCTAAACGGTATTAATAACTCCATGACATGCAGTTAATGGATAACATCTGTAATTAGTTTGTCTTTAATACTTGTAGGCTATGAATCATCATTATTTACTCAAAGGTTTTCAAGAAAAATTATATCCAATAATAATAATTCACTTTAGGTGTCCAACAAATATAATAGGAGGCCTACTTCTTGAAATTTACAAAACATAATGTATGTAGGTTTACCTGTTGTCTAATATCTTATATTTGTATTTCCAGTCGAAACCCGGTGAAGTGACTCAGGCTGTCAAGGATGCTATTGATGTAGGATATCGTCATATTGATACCGCTCTTGTATATGGAAACGAGAAGGAGGTTGGTTTGGGAATTAAAGCCAAGATTGACGACAAAACTGTCAAAAGAGAAGATCTTTATATTACTACAAAGGTAGGCATTTGAGAAAGTAGAGACTAAACATTACAATAAAACGTAAAAAATGCTGTCATATTGGCTGAATACTATGGCATAAAAAAAATTAGAATTAAAATTAATACAGTCATATCTAAACAATAGGAAGCAAATGGTTGTGAGCAATAGTGATGTGTCCGGTTGTGAAAATGTAATCTCAGGTTTGTCACAAGGTTCTGTTTTGGGACCTTTCCTATATATAAAGATTTCAGCTGTAACGTGTTATAATAAAAGAGGATTTTATTTTAAATAATTTTATCAAATTTTCAATTGTCTATCTCAAAGCTGAAAGAGCACTACAAATATCTCACTGGTTCAACTTATAGGCTAGGCCTATTCCAACAATACAATAACTATAAGCTTTTAAGTTATAACAAAATCTGGTTTATTTAAACAATATATTGAATCTCCTTTTACATTTAAATCATATATACAATCTTATTATTACATATCAAACATTGCAATTATTTTATAATTACTAATTATTAGATCTCTTAATCTCGGGTCAAAAAGGTTTGTGGCTAATTAAGTACCGGTATGCAATCTGTAGCAAAATGAATCATATAATTACTGTAATAAATATTTAAAATTGCTAACTATTAAAGTATAAATTTCAAATAAATGTTCAATTTCTAGTTATGGTTCTTAATTTCTTATAATTTAACAATTTGGTAAGTCTATATTGAACACTGAAGTTTTTGGTAATTGTTCTTTAAATGTACTTTAATAAATATGGCCGATACTACCTTCCCAGGAGCTCAATTGAAACATTAATACTTCCTTAGTTTATTTAGAATAGATATTATTTCAGTTCTTGAAATTCGTGATAGAAATTATTTCTGCTTTCTTCTTAAATGGATTTAATGATTTATACTGTCTTTATTTTAATGTACGGTTGAATTATTTTTAGAGCCTCTTAACAAAAACATCATACAATGGTCAACTAAAAAGTAAGAAAAAAGGTTTGGTTCTTCTTCAAAATGGACCCGCGACCATGTGCACTGCCTTACTGAGTAGCTTTGCTATAGTACGTTTTCCACTATTAGTCTTATTTAAGCCAATGTTCTTTTAACAAAATCAATAATTTAAACTTTTATAAGTTTTGCCACTTGTGTAATTGTTTTTTAACAATGTTTATAATTATTTAAGTCTTTTATGCCTTTAAAATGTCCAAAATATTCATTTTTTAGAAAAATATAACAGTACGCTTACGGGTGATGACGTACGCATTGGAAACAGCTGTTCTTAATTCCGATTCAACTTTAATCGATTGTCCTTGCAGTCCGGAGTAGGTTACATCAATGTTTTCACTTTCTATTTGCTTTGTTTACACATTTATAATATTTCAACACTGTTTTAACACTTGTTTTTCAAATAAATTACAATGTTTCTTAATCTTAATTATACTAAATCTAGTAATACATAACATACGCATAATTATACACGCTAATAGATTTGAATAATGAAATATGATTGCATACTTTTCAATTTTTTGTAACTACATTTTAGCCTAGACTTGTCGATTTATTTTTATAAAAGAAAAAAGGTAAGTTAATTTCTATTTAACCTTATTTATTGATATTATATAGTTATTTACTGTGTTTAATTATTACAAATTCTGAAGTTAAATTACTTTCATTAGGTAGGCTAGTTCTTGCTTTAAGTACAATTTTGAGGTTATATTTTCCCAACTGGGTTAAAATGTTATAGTGTCCTCTCCATGTCTGTCTTATATACTGATGATACAGCATTAATGTGTACTAATGAAGATTTTGTTGTGATGGATGCGTTATTAAAACATTTTTTTACTTAAGTACATACCTCAAACAACCGTCGACATTTCCAAATGGTAATTTCGGTGACTACTGGTTTCGGAAGTCTTAACCTTTCATTGTCAAGTCATAAGAAACTTAAAATAAATAAACAACACACCTAACACATAAATGACAAACATCACAAGTACAAATTACACGACACATAACGCTGGCCAGCCGACATTTATTTAAGTTTTAAACTTCTTATGACTTGACAATGGAAGGTTAAGACTTCTGAAACAGGTAGTCACTGAAATCACCATTTGGAACTGTCAACGGCTGTTTGAGGTATATACCTAAGTTAAATTGCTATTGTAGATCAGGAGGCAAATCATTATGTATAAATTAAAACATTCTGTAGAAAAGGCAAAAACGTGGATTGACGTAAACCGCCTAAAGGTAGATGATAGTAAGACTAAGTATATACTGTTTTCACTCAGCAATAAAATTATAGGTGATAGCGAGATTAAACATGTAAAACTTTTGGGGTTGTACTTGAATAATAAGCTATATAATATTTACATAACAAATTATTCTTTGAATGATCTAATAGGATTAGCCTATTTCTGATAATCTTATATTACATTGAAATTAACTGATAGCTGTACTTTGAGTCAAAAACTATAAATAAGAAACAGAATATACATTTTATTTTTCCTTTAATTGTAATCAAAATTATATCTTATACATTTACTCTTTAAAAGGAAATATTGATAATATTATTAGGTTCACAAGGTTGTTGTTCAGATTGTTCATTTACAAATTTCTTAAGATTGCCATCAGCTTTGCTCAATTAATATTTGTTGATTTATTATCTAAAGTCATATGACAATAAATCTTTTATAAAATCTCGGGAAGGGTTATCGGCCAGGTTTGGATAATCTTTTTTTAATACGCATTTGAATTTGAAGCTATGTTGAATATTGAATTTAAAAAAATTGCATCAAAAATTGTACTCAAGATAAAATGTTCAAAGTTCATTAATTTGATCAATTAGTCGGTTTTAACTATTGTTCTTTATAAAGTATACAGACTATACCAAGTTCTGTTCAATTTTAGACGGTTTTGTTTCATGTAACATTTTTAACTTTAACCCTCTAACTGTTAGACCACTCAAATTGAATGGTCTCAACGCCCTGCCGTAGTGAATTGTGTAGTCTGTGACAACTCAACTTGACTTGAATATTTTACCCACTAAAAATCATCCAAAAGCAATAAATCAAAAACCGTTGGAAAGGAAATGATCTAAACATTAATTTTTGCATTTACAAGTTTTTTCTAAAACGTATATTTACATACGTAATCATCGTTGCAGTTTTTGAGTTTTCTAAAAGCCAATGTCGCGCGAATTTTAATGTGCCGAAACTACCTTTAATTCCCGTTTCTATGTCTCTCCCTAAAGGCCGCCCGTTATTTTTTCTGTGTTATATCTGTATACTGAAGGATTCATCACACTTTTACCTATATGAAACTGCCTGCCATCCAATCAAAAATCGGACAATTAGTTCTAGAGCTGTGAGGTGTTCTGTAGTCCCTTGCAATTGATCAGATTTCAACCAATAAAACAGCACATTTTGCGTTCGAGATACCTCTTATAATTCGAATTATTTCAATAGACTTTTTTATATCTATTTATAGACCAAAGTTCAATCTTTCGTTTGGTGTAGATCAAACTATATTTGACTGGTTAGATGTTATTCAAACAGCAGTTGAAAGTTCATATTTGCACAGAACTCATACTACCGCTTGAGTTTGCAAAACAAGGCTGTTTCCATTGTCTTCAACGGTCATATTTTGAATTTCCTTTGTCCGCACGAGGTTTCATTTGTTTCATCTCACTTTTGTAATTCAATTGATTCTAAATAAAACACTTTTATGATAAAGTAATATACAAGTATACAGTTCAATTCTTTGATTTATTCTCTACACTTTGTTATAATAACATTTTGTTTTTGGGCAAAGCATATATTAGTAAAGTACGTTTCAAACTAGGCGGTTTTTTTAGCAATCGTGTATTTGGAACATAAAAACTGGTGTTTTCAAAATAAGAAATTTGAAATAGAAAATTGTTTTTATGCAGTTCTATTTAGAACTAAATTACGAAACTTTTTTACATTAATTTACGAAAAAATTACAAAAAATGTTTACTACTTGTTACGTAGGCCTAAAGTTGAACTTTTTCCTTTCGTTACTGAACATTTGTTGCTTCTTGAGCTAATAACTTTTACAATTTTACATCAATAAATTTTTTCATTACATATATGGATTTTTTTAACCTTTCTCTACAAAAAAGGTACAGAACACTTTTGGATTGGTATACAATTACTATATTTGGCGAATTTTTGAAAATATGCTTGCAAACGCACCGAAATGACTTGGCGTTGCAAAACATTAACATTGACAGTTGTAGGGTTAAACTGAATAAATATCGGAATTGCAAAAACACATTTTCATCTCTGGACTGCTGGCTCTAGAATGCTTTCAAACTAGGCGGTAGTTCGGTCATTTTTTAAAAGCCTCCTAGGGGGGGGGTCTTGGTATTGCTAATCGTATTTTCTTTGTTGCACATCTGATATCCAATTGGTCGGTTGTAGTTCATGTCGTTAGGTTCAATGTATTATAACGTTTCTTGTATGAATATCGCATATTCACGTGTAACATGAGTATTTATTTAGCACATTAATATTTCTTTTAAATGTATGCCATATTGGTTTAAATTACCATTATATTAGTAAAATAAAATTATGTATTAAACCACGACTTTAGTATCAAGCAGGCCTACTCTAGTGTGTTAATGGCTGAATGCTAGATCGTTATGCTATTTACGTTTTACAATCTCTTTACAAATAAATACTAATACTTTTACTTTAATTAACATTGTTTTACTGAACAATTATTTATGTTACAAATATCTGTATTATGTTCTATTGGTTGTACTTAGATTTTCTTATAACATAATTTCGAATCGCAATCTTTAATATCATATCTTGAGATGTTTGTTTACATTGGTATAACCTAGTTTGGATTCAATACGTTTTCTGATCTTCACACTGGATAAATGTGATTAAAGAATTGGTGTTAATGCTTGTTTGTTAATTTTATAGTGTGTTAATAAATGGAAAAGTGCTATATAAAAGTGTGGTATAATTTATTATGATCTTGGGTGAAGTAGGCTAGGCCTAGGCTAGGTTTGTTTTTGCTTTTGTGAATTGGCAATCTTTAGGTTATAGGTCATTGTGTGATTCATGAGATTTGATATCATTATAGCTACCTGACAACCAAATATCAATGATTTATGTAAACAACTTTTTAGGGTATTATTTTTAATGAGGAAACTTAGATTAACTGCCAGCTTTGATGAACTGTTGATGACTTATTTTGGTTTGTTTCTTTCATTGCTGATATATGGTATCAGATTGTTTGGTAATTCCAGCATCATTTTGAAAGTCTTTCTGCTACAAAAAAAAAAAAAAAGCTGTAAGAATTATTGTGGTTTATCTGATAGGGAGTCTTGTAGAGCCAGTTTGTCTAAATTACAGATTTTGACACTTTCTTCGTTACATATTTACTAAAATTTAATCAATGTTAAGCAGAATATTTCACAGTTTGTCAATCACAGCGCAAGACATAAGTGTAACACTAGAAATTGACAGGATTTGGTCACCATTCTTAATAGGCTTACAAAATCACATGAAAATCAGTTTTCAACAAATTAAGCTATTTAACAAGCTACCAGGTTCTGTACAATCTTTGACTGAAAGTAAATTTAAATTGAGTAAATCTGATTTTTTAAAACAAGGCTCTTACTACTCATTAGAGGAATACATAAATGCTGATCTAGCTGAATTTAAATGTTAAATTTACTCAAACAAACAATTGGACTATTGCTAATTACATAGTGTACATGTTTAAAAGCGAAGTAAAACTATTTTATGCTATTGTATTTAACATGATCACTCTGTTCTCCCTCTTACATCTTGTCAACCAGATTTAAATAATAGGAGTAAAATATAAAATACAAAACTACGGAGTGCTTAAGGAATGTTTGTAATTGTATTGATTCCTCCTATTTACTAAATGATGACGTATTGGAAATAATAATTATTAATTGATGTGAAGTCGGCATTGATAGTATTTGACAGAGAAGATAGTTTTGGTGAAATTAGTAGTATAAAGCTGTTTTATCCAGGAATATTTCCAATTCACCTGAAACTTAAGTTTTAAAACTAAAATAGTACGCTTAATCCCACTCTTCCCTTCGAGCATCAAAACTGATGGGGCCCTTGCTGTTTGTGCGATTATTGGTTTTCTTTAAGCGAAGCAGTATTAGTGTTGGAAGCTTTCATACAATATTAGTATGACAGGCAAAGTTGTGGAAATCCCTTCAATTAGGATTCACATATTAGACGAACGGTTTTAACTGTTCAAATCTGATTATTAAACGCAAAATTACTTTCTTCTCTACTAGCCCAAATCTAAACTATTTCTGAATAATAAGCATAAAAGTAAATTAAAGTCAAGAGAAGGTGTGGAGCATATGTCCACTTCCCTTCAGTGCTTTAGGAGATTATCAGCAACAGCCTCTGAGATAAGACTCCCCTTTCCACTACTGTATCTGTTCTCTTTACAGTGTGTATCATGTTGGATGGGCCATTACACTATACATGTATGGTTGTGTTTATATACCGGGTGTCCCACGAAGAGGTCCCTATTTTTGAATTGATATGACAGACGTATAGAGCGCGCTACAGACTTGAAATTCTACAGTCGTGACTAACACATACGTAAAAGAAATACCCCTGAGTATCAGTTATTTCTGACTGATCCATACAAAATGGTGGAAAAACAAAAAAACAACAAAATCAGCAATCGTATTTCAAGGGTAAACCTACTTTTATTTAGAATAGGAACAGCTACAGCTGTTTAGGCTATTTTAAATCTATCAGCTGACTGCGTGTATCCACAACAATGAACATATTTGGAAATAAACATTGGAATTTGTTATTAAGTTGCATTGTAAAGTGTCTTATGTACCATGCCGTTTTCAACTGAGCAAAAAGTGAAATGTTGTTCCTGGGCTATTGCCTTTGAAAATGATTATGAAGCAATAAGGTGTTTTAGGGAAAGGTACCCAGGTGTAGTTCCACCGTCAAGGAAATCTATTCCTAAGTGGAAGACTATCCTACTAGAAACGGGGTCAATACAAAAAAAAAAAACAAATACCATAGATCCTCCAACATAGAAAATGAAGAAATCGTATGTGCTGCTTTCATGGAATCTCCAAATACGCCTAATTCAGTAAGAAAGGTGGAATCTGCTACAGGGATACCGAAGTCATCTGTCCAAAGGTATGCCAAAAAGAACAAAATCAAACATTATAAAACTCATTTAGTTCACGGACTGCTTGAAGATGATCCTGACAGACGATTGGAATTTTGTTCGAAAATAATTGAAAAGACTGACGTAGATAGCAAATGGCATGAAGGAATCGTGTTTTCAGATGAAGCGATATTTTATCGAACAGGAACTGTAAACAGGCATAATTGTCATTACTATAACAAAAAATCCACATATCTTACAAGAAGAGAAATTAAAATCAACAGGTATAACAGTTTGGGCTGCTGTTACCAAGGATGGTGTTTTGTCGTATGACATATCCCGACAAACAATGACTGGAGAAAGGTATGCATCAGTTTTAAGCAATCACATAGTTCCTCATCTTTCTCAGCCTGAGATGAAAGACGTTTTTTTCCAACAGGATGGAGCTCCTCCGCATTATGCTAATGTGGCCAAAGCAGTTTTGGACCAAAATCTTCCTAACCGTTGGATAGGTCTTGGCAGCAGCTTCATGGACTGGCCCCCAAGGTCTCCAGACTTGACTGTTTGTGACGTTTTTCTGTGGGGCTTTTTGAAGGAGAAGGTTTATTGTCATAACATTGCGACAAACGATGAACTAATGAGGTTGATCGAAGAGGAACTGTTGTTGATACCTCGAGAGTTGTTCAGCAAAGCGTATGACTGTTTTCTATTTCGTTGTCATCAGTGCATTGCGATCGATAGACATCAGTTTGAATAAGGTTTATGGATCAAATAGATTTAATTTATTTATGAGTTGCTTATATCTTTAATTCCCTAACTTTGTTTAGTACTTAGTAACATCGTTAAAATTCAATAATTATGTTGTAACACTTAAGCAAATAAAACTATTTTAATGAAAAGGTACTATTTCTTTGATATACCGCCATTTTGTCCTAATGTGTCAGAATTAACTGATACTCCGGTGTATTTCTTTTACATATGTGTATGTTAGGACTGTTGAGTTTCAGGTTTGTAGAGTGTTCGGTGCATCTAATATATTAATTCAAAAATAGGGACCTCTTCGTGGGACATCCGGTATACTGGATACATTTATTATGCATAACATTTTATGTATAAGGTGAAGAGCTTTTTCACAAAACTCCGTTTGACAAACATAATCAATGGATTACTGCCAACAATAGTATTTTATTTATAGATTTTACTCATAAGCAGAAAAATACAGATCTAGACATTTACAACCAGTTTAAGATATTTTGTATAAGTTTGTGTGTATGTTTGTTGCAGTTGTGGAACACATTCCATAGACCAGATCTGGTGTTGCCTTCTCTACAGGAGTCTTTGAGTAACTTAGGCCTAACTTATATTGATCTATACCTTATCCATTGGCCCATGGGTTATAAGGTCAGTCTTTCTTATATTGTTCAAATTGAATACTATTGAGTTGCAGCCACAAGAAGTTTTTCAAATTCCATTTAATTTTATACACATTATTGTTGTTGACAAAAAATAATTGTATAGCAAGGGTCACTTCATTTAACGTACAGTAATATGTATAAACCTACTAATACCAACAAATTCAAAACTTCAGGATCTTATGCCTCGTAACAAATCTTAGATAATGCTAACTTAATGTATTGTTGCTAAAGGAGCTTCCAGTGTAATTGAAGAAACATTTAGAATGTTTATTGGTGTTCTGGGTAATTTAGAAAAAGTTATTTCTTTTTTATTACGTTTATTAATTTACATATTTTACCATTTTGAAAACAACGTTTTAGTTAACTTTAAATTTCCATTGTTCAGTTTGGCATGGTAGTAAGCAACCTTGAACTTTGAAAGTTGGTCCAGATAACACTGTACCATCATGTCTTAGGGACTTAGTCGAATTACTTAGGGACAATTACTTTGAAATTGAAAAAATATTGCCTTGAGCGGATAGGCCTAGTGCTTAATCCGTCTCAAGCTTTTAGTTAGATTGTTTACATTTCAAGATTCTATTTGGAAACTGTTATTTATAAACCAAAAGTAAATAAGGGTCTTTTCTGTTATATCCCCGCATTTACAAACTATTTTCTATAGAATGAGGATTATTCGGGATAGAACTACAAATGTGAAATATAATATTTACTCACCATTTAAACGTATAATTGTTGGGAAAAAATAATAAACAATTTTTAAACATGCGCAACTTTACTATTCGACTCTAGGCTAACCTACGGCAACAAAAATGCAAAAATAATAATAAAAAAAAAAATACCTAAAAGGTTCTAACCTAACCTATTTAGTCACAGTATGTTTACATGTATTCAACATTTAACAGTAAAATGTAAAACAACGTCGTTGTCTGCAAAAATATTAGGCTAGAGTCAAATATTAAAGTTACGCGTTTGCGATAATGTAACCCTTATCTAATATCAACAAAAACTGGAAACTTCCTTCCTTATATGTTATGGAGTAGTTATAAATAGTCATTTGGACAATTCCGATTAATCCTCATTCTATAGAAAATAGTTTGTAAATGCGGGGATATAACAGAAAAGACCCGTAAATAAATAGAATTAATTAACTGAATTAAATCAACGTGTTAAATCAGGTAAGTGTAGGCCTACTCTTAACTTCCGAAACATTCACACGGGTCAGCTAGTTATTTACATATTCTTCATCGATCAACAATAAGTGTAGAGATGGTTTTGGACATCCAGTTTAATGAAATACATTTTTGTCAAGATATAAATTTTAACTAGTCAGATACATTTTTTGGCCTCATGACAATGACTTATACCCTCTCCTCGCCTCTCAGCAAGTTATCAGTTTTTTAAGTAATTTAACATTTAAAACATTAGAAACATTTTTTTCATCAAAACATCTTACTTAAAATTTTGAAAATAACCATATTTTTATATTAAAATTAAGTCAACAATTGTTAATTTAGTGTGAAATGATCCTTAACTAATTGAAATAAATACTAAAAACATCTTTTCCGTGATCAATTATGCAGTTTTTATACAAAATTTAAACTTATCAACTATCAATAAATTTATAAAAGTACACACTCAACAAATTTACAAAATAGTAATAAATATCTAAATAATAAACGGGCAAACAATCAAAATTTAATATCACAGTAACTCTCGGCACGTTTCGACAAGCATAACAAACGTAACTGTGGGATATCTATGACCATTAAACATGCTACACTGGTTCCTTTCAAAATTCTTTTACATGTGGCAGTTACACGGGCACATACATGTACATTCAAACAGGTAAAAGTCTCATATACTTTAGATTTTGGAGCAACAGACAGATGTTTGTTCCCCTCTTGAAACACACTCACCACAAGGCTACGCAGACGTTCTGTGTTCTCCTCTTGTCTATCTCTCTCTAACATTATATACCTACCAATTTTTATTATATTCTGTATCTATTTTATTATATTACAGAATAAAAACAAAATAAATTTTTTCTGTAATTTCATAATATTTACAACTATTTTTAACGATCTTTGTAGCTCGATAATACCTCAAATTATAAAAAAAACATGATTTTTTACAAAAATGAGTACATATATATTTATTGACAAATGTTTGTATCCAATTTACTTCATTTCAAGTCTTATGTTCAACACCAACTAGGTGGGATAACCAAAAACAATTTTTAATAATATTTATTAACTATATTTAAACTAACATTTTGAGGCTTTAAATGATTTTTCTGATTTGTTTTATACTTTCAAAAAAAATTGTTTATTAAATTTTTAGAGGTTATACTAATTAGTGCATTTTAAAGTACACATCTCAAGCTGCAAAAAAAAATTACAAATAAAGCTCCGATATCACACTTAAAACTGATTTTATACAGGGTGGCTAGCGACAGGGAAAACCTGGAAAAGTCAGGAAATTTAACTTTTCTGGAAAAATCAGGGAAAAGTCAGGGAATTTTGGTTAAGGTCAGGGAAAAATAACATTTCTAAGGAAAATAGTTAAAAATAACTATTTAAAATCATAGATAAATACAATTTTTAATTGAGAAAATAAACATTAAAGATAAGATGTTAAACAATAACATGCTAAATAATAAGAAAACTACGTAATGTATATTCTGATACGTAAAACCCAATATTGGCAAGTTACAGGAGTGATTGTGGCAGCTTGTTTCAATGCACTTACCGTGTTATGACCTTGAAACCTTTCTCTAACATGCTGTTTCTAAAAATGTTAGTTTTATTATTAAATGTTTTAGGTATTCTCGTGTCAATTAATTAAATATTTAATGCAAATCAGTAACCGATAGTTGGATTTCAAAAACCAGTTAGTTATTTCTTTTGTTATAATAGAATAAAATATAATTTGACTAATTCATTGTTTAATTTAATATTTATAGTCATAAATGTGTAACTTGCAACTGCTGGTGGTTGGTACAGTAATATAGATAGTATTAAATATTGAACTGTTATAATATTACCGTGTTTATTTAAATATTTAATTAATTCGCTAAAAATTGATTTACCTACCAAAATAATTTGATTGATTTACTAAAATAAAATTAGCATGTTTTGTTTGTGCTTTTTCTAAGATTGGTGAGGGAAAAAGTTATTTAGTCAGGGAAATGTCAGGGAAAAATCAGGGAATTTCAAAAGGTCATATGACTAGCCACCCTGTTATACCTTGTTGAAGCTAGGAACAAAATTAGAAAATTGTCATATTCTCAAAATAATGACATTTTGAGATTGTATAACGTTCAAATTAAATTATTGACATTTTTTGTAAATAAAGCTTCGTTTTTTTTCATAGCTTGAAGAATAAATTGTGAGAGTTTGAAATTTTTATCTGCCAACTGAAAGCAGTGGGAGCATTTTGACTAATTTCATTCAAAAAAATTTAGAAGCTCCAATTTCTATACATACTGTATTTATTCAAAAACGTTTTTTCACTTAAAAATATAATTTTACAGTGGTTGTAGTATTACTCTTTCATTTTCAATTAGTTTCATTAAATTGCATCAATTAGTTAAAAAGTTAAAACAAATTTTGTGGGCCGAGAGCCTGCCGCCCGGTACGGTAGACACTTGGCACCTCCGAGCGGTATTTTTTTGGGGTATAAACAAATAATTCTACAACCCACATTTTTTAATTTAAAAAAATCTTTGTATCAGTTTTTTTATGTGAAATTTTTGTACTTTCTAAAAATGAAGTAATTTTTTGTCCAAAGTAAATATTTTAAATAATATTTGCAAAAAACAGTCATTTTGCAACATTATTTGTGTATAAAATTAACTTTTTGTGGAGAAGATTTTAATATGTTGTTTGTAATAAGTATCTAAATAAAATTTTTAAAAGTTCTCCTGTTACAAACTTTTTTCTTAAGCAAAATCTAGATTGCATCCTCTAAATTTATGTTACTAAAATTTAATTCAAATATTGTAGCAATATAATTTCAAAATATGCCGTGAGTTGTTCAGGGAAGTTGAGAAAAGGTAAATGAACTCTGAAAACAGTGTGTTGGATAGTGATGTTATACCATAGGCATCTCCAACAAGATAACTAAATCATAGACCCAAACATTTATATAACATGAAATAAATACAGGAAATTACAATAGTATTTTACCTGATTGTTAGTCCGTCTTGTGACTTCTTGAGTTGTCCTACTTACGATGCGTTTCAAGACCGTAGTCTCATTATCAAGGATAAAATATATTCATCACTGTTCAGGTCGTCATATATACACACACAAACACATTAAAAACACAAAATACACAACAAATAATTTACAGTGCGACACGGATTGAGCTGGTTGGGGTACACCATCTTATCGTCTATGATACACTGAACTAAACTAAATAAAGCTGCCTACTTTGTATGGTGATTATTGACCTGTTCTATCTTGTTAACCGAGGGCTGTATCATACAAGTCATTGGATTGAAATGACAGCTGATCATTTAATAGGTTATCTGGGTTATGTCTGAATTCCCTGTAAATTTCGAATTCTTCGATGGCGTTCATTAGTCTCCCCTTTACGCAATAATGAAAGGGTGTCAAGTTGGTGTTGAAATTTGTGTAGTTGTGGTTATGGTCTATCAGATGTTGAGCGTAATTTGACTTCATTTTGCGTATGTTATTGTGCGGCCGATGTTCTTTAAAGCGTTCTTTAAACGCTCTGCCTGTCTGTCCAATATAAAAGCGGTCGCAGTCATTACAGTTTATTTTATATACACCTGACTTCCTTTCGGTTTGTGTCAACTGTTTATGTCGCAAAATTTGTTGAACGTTGTAGTTAGTTCGATACGTGATGTTGATTTTGTGTTTGGCGAAAGTATTTTTTAATATCATGGGGACAATGTTAGAACATTCGACCGAGACAAATTTATTACTTTCCTTGTTCTTACGAGGGGTGGATTTCTTTCTCATATGTTTAAGTAATAATTTGTCTATCATTGAACTTTGGTAGCCGTTCTTTTGTGCGATATATTTTATGGTGTTTAGTTCGTCATGAAAGTCCTGTTTATTTAACGGGATGGTGAGAAGGCGGTGGATGAAGCTGTTGTATGCAGACATTTTTTGCAGACAGTAAAATTAGTTGAACAAAACTAAGTTTTAAAATTCAAAATTGAACAATTCAAAATATAAAATTTCAATACAGTCGTCTTTATTTTTGCTTCCTGACAAAATTGTTTCTCCACTGAAGAAAAAATCCATTAAGTACAGTACAATCTGGCTTATCTATCTGGCCTAATGTGACGACTGAAGATCTAAATAATGAACAATCCAGTTATAAAACATGGCCATAAATCGTAGGACAAACAATAATAAGCTATAAGATAAACCTAAAACGGATATTGCAGCTGTGTTTTTGCTACTAAAGTGTACTTTCCATGCTTTAATCTCTTGTAAAATGTTTACTTATTTTTTTATAAGTTTATCTATTTTTTTATTGTGTACTGTATCCAATAAAATTGTTATCGTACTACTAATTTTAAAATGACGCAGAAAGTAGAAGTGTTTTTATCTAGATACGTACTGATTAAAACAAAACAAATATTAATCAGATTAATATTGCTATTTTTACTAGGTTATATCTGCTGTATTTTCTAATTAATTTACGAGTACACTATTTATGTATTTGCAGTTCATTTGTAAAATGCATACACAAATAGTAACAGATGGAACAAAGGTCATATCTGGCCTAAAATAGAGCAGAAAGTCTGTTGACAGGGGGTGTGCATTCACTCACGATCATACACTAGAGTTTATAGTCAGTTATACGACTCAATAATATCATTAATAACGGGTCATTTTTTATTATTACAGTAGAACCCCTCTTAACCGGCCTCGGATCAATCGGTCCTCGGCTTAACCGGCCTATTTCAAGAAACAACAAAATTAAATATATTAACTGGCCGAAGTCTCAAACATCGATTATTTGACGGACATTTCGGGATGACGCAATGTTATTTGTGCTACTGTATGTGTTAATGTTGTGGCAGGGAAAAGGGGGGAGGAGGAGCGTAACAAAGGAAGCCGCCTTGTCGATTGATTCTTGCCGCGGAAGCAAGAGGGAGGATCAAATCTTGCTTCCCACGGCAACTGTATTATTTTTTCTTGGAATCAATTAACCAAGCGGCATCCTTTGTTTCTCTTTCTTCATCTGTTTATTTCTCGGAACCTTTACTGAATTTCGTGAGAGCAAAAGTGCTTGAAAACAGGAGGGGAGAAAAGGAGGCGAGGGAAGTTAAAATGTTTACATGTAATTTGTTAGTGTTTGTTTGTGTGTGTATGTACAGTACATACAATAAAATCAGTTGCAATAACGTCTTATTTCCTTTATTATTTATGAAATATGTACTGTAGGTTATTTTTTAACTAAAATCTATTTTTTACGGGAACCTCGGATCAACCGGCCAAACTCGTAACCGGCCAGGGTCTCGGTCCCGACCTGACCGGTTAAGAGGGGTTCTACTGTACTATACATTTTTTTTTAACCATGATAGAATTACTGGATTAAGAGGGTTCGGATACCTCAGGTCCGAAATATTTTACTATATTTTTTCCTCAGACTTTGTTTCGAAGGTAGATGTTTCTGTTTTGTATTCATAAGGTAAAGTTGTGTGATTTTTAAGTCTGAAGTTGAAAGTTATATTCAAGTGGGAAAGAGTAGGCCTATAATCTGTATAAGTCTAGTGTAAATCTGTTTCTATAAATTGCAACTTAAATTATTTGCATTGTTTTATTACTTCATTTTTCACTTTTACCTAATTAGGATAAAATTCAAGGGAAGGGTTATTAGTCCAGACTATGTATGTAGATAACCATAGCTGGCAACCTTGTAATTGAAAGCTGCAAAGTTTAAAGTGCAAATCCAGATGTAGATCGTAGATGTTTCTAATAGAAAAGTATATTTTTTCGACATATAATCTGTTGGTGTGTTTTACCTTAAAACATCAAAAGAGTCTCGATGGACTAACCACTATTAACCAGTTTTTTGACAACTTGCAAATTGATTAGTTAACAAATTAAGGGGTAAGTTTATGTGTATCTTGATCCATCCTAGCCACTTTAGATGTTTTTTCAAAACATTTCTATGATTGTATATTTTTTATGCAACTTTGAAAAGCATTGAATTTACCTTAATATAGGCCTACCTACAGTTATTATATTTTTTTTTTCACAGATCTACAACAGATTCAAACTTTTACAGCAACAAAAAAACAATAGAAATTAACAACCAATTAGTTCAACTTAATGCCATAATTGGTCACTTTACAATCCCAAATCATCAAGAAACTCATCGACTAGGTTATTAAAGAAATCAAATAAAACCTGAACACAAAATCTCACAATAAATACGTTTACTAAACCTCAACGTTTACTAACGTTGAGTTATAATTTGCTTAATGTAGCCCGTGCATCACTGAGGATGACGACATTGTCGTTGAAACGCGTTTGAGGTTAGTAAACATATTTATTGTGAGATTTTGTGTTCAGGTTTTTTTTTATATCTAAAGCGGCTTATAGACGGGGCAAGTAGAAACGGAAAGTTGGTGTAGCAAGTGCTTGCTGCCAGTAACTTGCCTCCTACTTGCCATGTCTATAAGGTTACTTTCCCATTCAGGGCCACTTGCCGACTGTAAAATCAAACATGTTTGATTTTACTTGCCGCGAGGAGGAAAGTAGCAGGTCACGTGATCTACTTGCGGCCAGAACTTGCCTGCCTAAACATGCACTTGCCGATACAGGCAAGTGTCAATCAATTCAATTAATTGTCCTTTTCATTTGTAAAGGCTGTATAGTTGTAACAATGGATGCAAAACAAATTGCTACCATCGTCAAGAAATATGTCAAGTGGTCTCCAAGTGACATAATAAAGTTTTTAGATATATATCAGAGCTACGAACTTCTGTGGAACATTCGTCACGAATGTTATCTGAATAAAAATAAAATAAAAATAGCAATGGCTAAATTGTTGAAGAACTAAACAGTCATGGCCTTGAACTTTTTGCGTGCAAAAATTAAAAATGTAAAAACTACTTATAGGCAAGAATGCATCAAGGTCATGGAATCTAAATTAAGTGGAAAAAGTAAAAATAAAATTTTTCATATGTTTTTAGTAGTGTATTAACCTTTGATACAATGAAATTAGACTATACGGCCGGCCTCCACTGGAAGCAACACCGGATGGGATCTGTCGCCTGTTTACACGCGACTTCTCATTGCTATAATATAAGCATTTTAGTCTATGAGTATGTTTATACTCATTATGAAAAAAGTTTTTCAATTATTTTAGAATTTCTGTAGGGTCATTTTATGAATTGTTTTGACAGGTTTTTTGTTAGTGCGCTCACAAACTCGCCAAATTTTCACTCAAGGGCGCGCGTTGGAGACCGTCAAATTCGTTACCGTCAACACTATTCGTATCTTTTTATAGGCCTAATCGTTAAACAGTCTAAACATTAATGCAGAAACTTCATTTTTGTATAGTTAGTTTATAAATAATTTATATGTGGTATAAATTTTATTAAAAACAGTTAAATATTTTTAGAGAAAATGGGGTTTTACTGAACACGCGTTTTCAATATCTGAAAGTATACATGTCTTCGGTAAAAATTGAATTTCTTTTAAAATATTCAATTTATTTTAATAAAATGTATAGCCTACTACATTATAAACAATATATGTATGAACAAACTATACAAAAAATGGGTTCCTATATAAAGTGTTAGACCGTTTAACGATTAGGCCTATAAAAAGTTACGAATAAAGTTTACGGAGGCGTATTTGATAAGTGACGGGTTCGTTTAAACAAAGGGCGGTGTAGCCTATGAGTTAATTAGAAGTGTTGAGATTGTTTAAACGTAATTTAAAATTTTTGCAATGAATTGAATTTGATAAGGCTTTGATGCGGTCATCAGGTTTTTACATAACATTTTTCGCTCAAAATCACAACACATTCGTCAGTTACTTCATTAAAAGCTTCATTAAATTCTTCGTCGGTATCTGACATTTTAAAATGATAAATAAATAAATATATTTACTTGTAAAATATTGCACTGGTCTGTACTCCCACAGTGCTCAAAGTATACTGGTGGCAAGTACTTTCTGATTCTCTGGCTGCAAATACTTGCCACATGTAAAGGTATTTGTTGCAGCAAGTAGTAACCTCGCCAGTTTTGGCTCTCTACATTCAAAACGGCTAAGTTGGGTACCAATTTCAATGTTAAATAACCAAAACATACCTTCACTATTAAGCATATTTTTGTGTTGTTTTTGTCAAAAAACGAAAGCTGTATTTTTTTTCTTAAAGTAAAATAGATTGTGGGTGTTGATTGCTAAGGTTTTTTGCAATATCTCTTTTTGCAACTGAGTACAAAATTAATAAAGTTTACTATTTTTTACTATTTATATCATACATTTATGAAAACAATAAAACGGTTTTTGAAAATGTATTCGGCAATCAACATCCGCATATGACAGTACTTCAAAATAAAACCAAATTTTTAAATTTATTCCACGAATTAACGGGAAAAAATGACTTATTCTGTAGCATTGCTCTTATGGGAATCAGATTTAATATGGCGGACAGGGTAGCGCCCCCTTAACATAATAAAAATATATGAGAATATTCCTATTCATACTTAAGTAAAAC
>JAGFPH010009323.1:33559-44372 GCA_018207615.1 Philaenus spumarius | reverse complement strand
TATTTTTAGTGGAATTTTTTGTTTTGGTGCTCCCTGAACCCAAAAAATTGTTTTTAGAGTGGTGTCTGTCTGTCAATCTGTCAGTATGTATACACGACCAGAGAGGACACTATTGGTCCGATTTTCATGAAATTTGGTATGTAGGTACTAAACCCTAATATCTCCAGGCATTTTTTCATTTTTTGGAATTTTTAATTTTTAAGGGTAATTTACCCCTAAAAACCCATAAAAAACGACAAAAATGCAAATTTCTCAAAAACGGCTCTAACGATTTTGATCAAATTTTCAGTATTTATAGTGCTTAAGATGCCAAACAAAATGACACCACCCGCTTTTATCAAAACTTATGTGTTTTATAATTATGGGGAAATGTTTAAAAATAAACAAGTTTATGTTGTCAATCTAGCATCGCGGCGGAGGCCGCATGGGGTAGCACCATGGTAGCGATCACGGCCAGTAATTCAAAGGTTGCACGATCGAATCCCACCTTGGACAATATTTTTTTTATACGATTTAAGTAGGTAGAATATAATTTTTTTGTTTTGTTCTAAAAAGTAATAAATAAAATGATTGAAAACAATATTATTTTGACTACAGTAAGTTGGGAGAAAGTTTGTGTCAGTTAACTGATACCGTTTATTTTAGTTTTAGTCACATGCATAAAACTGTTCGTTTTACAAAAAAGTCCCCGTTTTAAGAAAGTAGTTAAACTCAAAATTAAAACTTTCACTCTGATTGTGAATATTTTAAAACAATATTGATAACTTTAAATTTTGTTTGCTGCAAATCATAGGTGTAAATTATCAAATTCCTGCATATCACTAACAGATTCGTAAAACTGCAAATTAAATACCATGGGAGTTTTTGTTATTTTATTGCACACTCTCTTTAAGGCCCGCGCACACCAAACGCGGGAAGCGGGAGCGACGCGAATGTAGTTCTAGGAAGTTCCCGCGCGGGATTGTAAAACAACGGCGGGATATGAGATAGCGCACACCAAACGCGAATCGTTCGCGCGGGATCATGTGCGGGATCGTTACGCAGCGTCGTCCCGCCTGGTTCGCTGCATACAGCGTTTTCCCGCGCGACTAGAGCGGGAACCGTACAGTCACTAGTCACACAACAGGTGTCTACTCGTACTCGGTAGGCAGTGCTTTGTGCTTTGATTGTGTAGACGTGTGTTTAGAGTAACTATGAGTAATTTAACAGAAATGTTATTATAAAACGTTTAAACACTTTTTCTAATGGAATTGAGCTGCCAATCCACTGAACAATTTTCACTGCAAAAGAAGTCTTTATTTAATTAAACTTGTCTCTTACACTATAAGCTAACTGAGTTGCTTTCCTGCCAGTTGTAGCAATGTCCATAATTCTGACACTCGCAACTATATCTGAGGTCTAGTTGCTTTCACAGTGCAAGAAATAGATTCGCGCCGTCAAATATGAGCTTTTTACAAACCAGTATCGCGTTGAATCACGGCGTGATGTAAGTAACGCCGGCTTCACCGACTTGCCGCTCTTGAACATCACGGCGTAGTTATCACGGCGTGGTTATCGCAGCGTGGTCTTAAAAACCGAGGCTTTACCGACTGAGTTCGCCGCGAAACTTCCCGCGTTGGGTGTGCGTCACCTAAGATCCCGCGCGAACAGTTCCCGCGACTAAATTTCTAGGAATTAGAAAATTCGCGTCGCTCCCGCTTCCCGCGTAAATAGAAGTAACAGGAGACCGAGCTAAAGCAGGGCCTAGTTCGCTCACGTCAATTATTATTATTGCAAATTTCAGTGAACATCGTTTAGGTTAGGCCTATAACATTAAACAACTAAATAAAGGGTATGTTTATTTAGCAGAAGTATTCGTTGCCATGGTAACTATAAATAGGTACAACATTAGGCTTACCTCTAATAAAATACAGTTTAAAAGAAAACAGATGATTATTGTAATGGCATTGAAAACATTTGCATCAGCTGTGCTTCGTTTAAAAGAAAACAGATGATTATTGTAATGACATTGAAAACATTTGCATCAGCTGTGCTTTGTATTGTTTAAAATGGACAAATTTCACTTTTTAATTTAATAAAAAGACGTAGAAAACGAATTTTCCCAGACTGGTGACCATTTCCAATCGATTTCTCGTGGCCAAAAGCCCCATATAAAATCAAAAAATCAAAAATCCTTAGAAGGAGATTCCAGATCCATTTAGCAGACAGACAATTATCTCTCGCTTTAGAAGATAAGATACATAATTCATCTGCTAATTTTATACTTTAGAAGTATACAAAATCGGAATGTAAAAAAAAAACACCTGTTCAAATTTACCCTCGTAATTATGAATTTTCATCGTAACTGTGTTGTATGCACTCATTTCATTCGACAATACATTCTACAATGTCTCAGAGTTAAGCCTCTAACTACTGCCAAAAATTAATAGAAATTTGGGATTACAACGTAAGTATTAGTATTATCTTGATAATTTACAAAATCGCGGATTCACTTATACTTTCCTATAACACAAAATTTATTGAAAACTACTATAGAAAGCCTCAATAAAATAGAAAACTAAACAAGTGCGCGTTGTAATTGGACGCTGAAAGCTTAATACCGAACACATATTAATATATTGCTTCCAGGATTTTTTATATTTCAATATTATCTTACATTTGACCCGTAAATTGATGTGGGTCACTTATATGACTATGCAAAAATATACTTTGATGGTCTAGTTGTCTAGTTAATCGACTTTGGCATACATATTTTTTTTAAATTGTGTTAGTCACAGATTTTGATAATTTTTTCTCTGATTCTTATCCACCATAATAGTGAGAACCTCCACATGTAAGGAAGGTATACGTTTCCGGTGCATCTTTTAGAATTTGAATAATAAGGATTTTCATAAAAAATAAACGCTTTAAAATGAGCAAAAAATGCCCTTACAAACGAAAATTAAAGAATTTTCACTATTGAATCCCGTTAGTAAAAATAAACACAAATATTTTGTTCGTTAAATTCTAGGACATCGCAAATAAGTTCCTTTTTTAATAGATTTTGTAAACATTTAGTCAAAATTTGTATAACTTGCATTACTATTTTCTGAATAAGTTATTGCTAAGTTTAGTTACTATACAGATTTATATATCAAGTCTTCTTATTTCCAAAAACCAATACTTTTTAGTAAATTATGCTGACTTACAGACTTGAATAGCAAAACTTATGGTGAAAATCTGTAATATTTGTTTATAGTTCCTGTTAATGGTTTGTACTGCTTTAGTTAAAATACAATACTGAATAAGTAATATAACGATAATTGGAAACTTGGACACGTATACGCAGTTTCGAGGTCAATACGACAGGGTATAAAGTAGTATAGACTAACAAAACGGATAAATACGGAATTTATAAAAATACGTAATATTAAAGAGTAAATACAATTTTGTAAATTTAATGCATAACCGCCGTTTGAAGAACTAAACATAAAACTTATTTTTCTTAACTGATTTGCATTAGGTTAGTCGGACTGATGAAGACTCAATTATGCTGAACAAAAGTAACTAGCAATTATTTTGGGAGTTCTAACTACTGTATAACAAACTCGACGAGTTCGTTTAACCACTGCGCCATTCTGATTCAATTGAACCCAAAATAAGTGCAACAACAATATTAACAGTAAAAAAAGCCCCAATGTAATAAATTCTGCCACGATGAGATGGAGAATGTCAGCCAATTTGTGTGCCAACTTTGCATGTTGCCTTTCAAATTTAGTTTTTTATAACGACTGAAGAAATAATAAATTACAACAGTTATTATAAAGAGCACGCGTAAATGTTTTGCTCGAGTTTTATTAATGCAGATTTTATGTTGGCAACTAGGTGTTTGTTTGTGAACGATTTTGGATTGTCTACAATAAAAAAATAAATAAATAAAGATTAAATAAAGTGACACTGAACCGGCAGATAGCAAGTGCCATGAAAACCCACTTGTTTATTTAGATGACCTGGCTGGCATCCAGGTTCAGGTTTGATTTACAGTAAAATGCCATCGAGTTAAGATCAAAACGATGTCACCTGAATTTTTAAGTAAGTTTAACGCAAAAACGCATTAATAATGCTAAATTATTGTCTGTCTTAAATGTGCATCACGGGGTTGTAAGAAATCATGGTGAACGCTAATAACAATGTAAAGCGAGTTCTACAAAAAATAGTTATTGTTAAATAGAAAACTTACATTGGTCATCTAGAAAGTAGTTAGTTTGGAAATAATTATCATAGTATTTTGTTTTGTTACACCTGTAAATTTAAATAATTTAATTTTACAAATCTTAAATACACATAAGAAAGATAAGGCCTAACATTGTTATTGTACTACCTTCTTTCTTTTAACATTAATAAATTATATATATATATATATATATATACAGTATACTTAAAAAAGATATTCTTAATGTATACCAAATTTATAAAATTTATAAATTATATTAAATATGTATTTATTATAACGACTATTATTGTTTAATAATTTTATACAATTGAAATAAATCTAACCAACATTGAAGTTTACGTAGAAATAATAGAGGGAGCTTCGAGCTACTTTCATCAATCAATTCCCCACATACATTTTTCATAATTGCTTGTCTAATAAAGGTGTAGGCTAATCATAGCCTTCAAGTTAATGTATTGAATTAATAAATTTAAAGATTCGTTTAGAATTTTACAAGATCTGTAATAAACGTTAAAATTAATCAGCTATTCCTAACGAAAAATTATAGGTAACATTTCTTCAAAGTATGAAATCAGCTGTTAATGGAAATGCCACTAACGAAACCTGCTTACATGACATTTTAATGGTGCTAACGTTAACAGGAGGTTATTGTACCAACTATAAAAATCTCCTATTAGTTAAGCTATTTATTTTACATATCATTTTGTGTAGGCGTATTTGCTTTAAAGTTATTCCTAAATTTCAGTATTTTAACCAAACTTTTCAGGTCACACCTATTACAAGTTGATATGTAATACGTAAGCAGTAAGTGCACAGTTTATAAATAATAGAAGTCTCATTCCTGTACCTTCGTTGGTGTAAACTGTTCACTATTTTATAAAATTGAAAAATAAATCTTGCTGCTGAAGACATAGTATTGTATTTCATTTATATTTTTTAATTTTAAATGCACTAATATATATACTCTCGTATAATTGTTTAATTTGATTACTTCTTACTTTATTGCAACATAATTATGTATTTCTAGTTATTTTCAATTATTAATTTTAATTTTATAACCTTTTTAGAGAGAAATGCGTTTTTTATTGTTGGCCAATGTTTTAAATGTTACTTAGCGTATTCAACAGATACAATTTCAAAATATTAAAATTAGTAATAAACATTATATACTTGTATTCAAAGAGGTGAAAATCAATCTTAATTTTTTAACAGAAAATAAGCAGTTAATTTAACATAAATAACAGGATAAAAAGTCACTAAAGTAGAGTTTTATTGTTATAGAGTTTGTATTGGCTACTTTAATTTAATGCTCTTAAAGTATGCTACTAAACCAATAAGATATTGACAATTGATTTAAGTTTATGGTTTTATTTCGAAATTGTAGAAATAAATTATGCTATGTGCCGCAATAACTGTCATATATCAGAATGTAGTACACGTTAGCTCTCAGAAGAGTATTGAAATATCTGATTTTTTGTTTGATTATATCATTTTAACAACATTGGTTCATTAGTTTAGCTAAAAAATTTTACTTATTATAAAAGACCTTGATAAATTATTTCTAAAGCTCTCAAAACTGCTGTATACTGTGAAAAAGTATTTGCTACGATATTATTTTCACATGAACGAATAAATAAATAAACGAATTCAATGCAATGTCTAACCTTATTTCACAAAAACAATTAATCCCCTTCCTGCAGACGGACAGGGATAATGCTTTACGTAAACTGCATTTTGGTAGGTAGCAGCCCTTTGACCACAGTTGGTTCTTGTTGGAAAGTGTGAGAATTAATTTGATGATTTCCTCTGGGAACAAGCCCCTGCTCTCCCTTTCTCCATTTAACATCTTCTATTCTAGTTGACTGCGCTTTAATTCCGATTTAGCGATTGTATATATACACAGATAAGTTGTCTGTTTACCATCCCTCGGCGAATCTAAAGACTGTAATGTAATATTTGTTTGTTCTAATAACTGTTGCAAATTATTATTTCTATTAGTAAGCCTTCGTGAAAAATCACAGGCAGACTAATTAGATACACATCAGAAATAAATAATTTAAAAAAATACTATTTAAAAACAACAGATTTTATCTAGGAATACCTATGCTGACGGGGATTTTTAACTCGGTAAATGTGTACAATATTATAAAGATTATAAAACTGTAGGTCTATTTGTTAAATTTTGTTATTTATATTCATTATTATATATATCAAAATAAAGATAAAAATATCGTCTTTTAATTGCTTTCTAACTTTATATTGATAGATCAAATGATTTTAAAGTTATTAATATTAAAAAGAAGACATTATAATGGATTATTATTTATATGTTGTACGAAGATGTAGGAATATATTCGAAGTTAAACGAATTTTTATCTCTTCTTTAAACTTGTATAAACGAATATATTGATAATAAAAGGTTGTATTTATATTCATTTTATAACCTCAAAGTAAATCTTATAACGCATTATAGGCTGCATTAGTTCTTTAGCTCATATTAAACAAAAATCTACTTCGCAAGCCTTATATTGATTGAAGTTGTAAACATAACCCCAAAGTATAATCTGCGCTTGGTTTTGTTACAGATGATGGGTGAAATCAGCTGTTATATTGTTACTCTCGTACGTACGTAGCCTACGTAAGGATGTACATTCGCTTTTATAGCAGTTGATATAGAAAATTGTCTTTCTTCTCTCCTTTAAACAAACATGGAAGTATGTTTTTAATTTTAATATTTCAGTAACAACAATGAATACAGACTGGAACGCACAACAACGCAACGCTAATGGAGAATAGTTAGCCCAATCGAGTTGCCGCCAAAATGAGTTAAGCGCAGCCGCCGTTATGAAGCGCTGGCTGAATATGTCCATCTGTGTCTTTCTCTCTTTCTCTGGCTGGCTGGCTCATTATCTGTCTAACTCCCACTTGCCGCACCGACGACAGTAGAGCTCTCGCTACCTGGCGGCTGCCGCACTTAGCTTGCCAGAATCTAAAACATGGTCGTTGCGCTTCTTATAAGTTTTGTTTTCATTGGTAAGGTAACACTAACAACTTATGCATTTAAATTGTGTACCTAAATCAGTATGTCGCTGGCAATTCACAAGCTATTTATTTTTATTATAATTTTTTTCCGCTTACACACTTCCTCAGCAAGGGATGTTTAATTAAATTACATGTGAAAAAACATAGAACAAGACCGGGAGTTGAACCCGGGACCTTCACGTTTCCGTCGTGATGCTCTGCCATCTGAGCTACCCTGATATGTACCGATATTGGTCGATGTTATCTCTTTTGTACGGTTTTTACTGCAATTATTGAATTAACAGATTGACTACGTCGTGTATACGACATTGAAGACAATCTCAATTGTTGTTTCGCAGTTTACAGCGGAATATTTCAGGGTAGCTCAGGTGGCAGAGCATCATGACGGAAACGTGAAGGTCCCGGGTTCAACTCCCGGTCTTGGTCTATGTTTTTTAACGTGTAATTTAATTATTTATATTTATTATTATTATTTTATTTTTTGCTGTCGTAAGTTTATATCTATTGATGTGGAATATTTCTACGTTTTTCAGTCTCCTTATACAGAATAAAATTTATTATGTCCGTCTATGTGACTTTTATTATAAAGTACTTTAATTACGGTACTTACTCCATGACGCGTTTCGGAACTGGTTCCATCATCAGATATCCCCCTGCTGAGGTCGTCATAACATTAAATTAAATTATTAAAAGAAACATAACACATACTTATACACGCGCACATCAACACAAAACAAAAGAACACAAAAAATGTACCGCGTGTGCACACCATCGACTACGTTTGACTACTAATTTCACTGTTTCCCCTTCCTGCCTTACTGCGCTTGCTGTTTGTCTTCCTTATCTAATTTTATCGCGAAATCATACATTAAATTAGATTTAAAATTTAGTTGGTCGTTTAAAACATGCTCCGAATTCATTGATTGTGCCTTATATATCTCGTATTCTTCTAGTGCGTCCATTAGCTTGCTTTTGTTACATATATGTAATGGACGGAAATTATTTTCGATGCTAGTGTAAGAATGGTCTTCATCCATAATGTGGCGTGCGAAGTTGGATTTGACAAAGGCTCCACGGTTACTTGGGAGATGTTCTTTATAGCGTTTTTTAAATTGCCTCCCCGTTTGCCCTACATAAAAGCATTCGCACTCATCACAATCAATTCTGTATACACCCGACTTTTGATCTAACGGTGTTGCTTTTTTAGGTTTCAATAAGTTTTTTATGTTATTTGAGGTGCGGAATGACATGGTAACATCTATCTTTCTCAGTGTGTTGGTCAATATGTTTAGTAGAACTACTCCATATTCTGCAGATCTGAATGTCTTTTTATTATTTTGTTCTTTCGTTGGTTTGTTCTTATACATTGTGTATTTTTTAAGAATCGCATCAATCATGGAGGTCCTATATCCGTTCTCTACGGATATATATTTTATAATGTTAAGTTCTTTATAGAACTCCTCCTTGCTTAGTCGTGTTGTTATCAATCTATGGACAAAACTATTATATGCAGCCATCTTGTGTGTAGTTGGATGATGGGATTCCGCATGAATAGTAGATACGGTGGTTGTGGGCTTTCTAAAAATCTTGTATTGAAAAGCGTCTGCTATGACAACTGTGAGATCCAGAAAATTTAGCGATCGCCCCGTCTCCACTTCAAGGGTGAATTAGATATGGCTGTTGATTTGATTCATATACTTTTTCATGTTTTCAATCTGTCTTAAAGTTCCGTTGAATATGACAAAGGTGTCATCTACATAACGGGAATAACTTACTATGTTTTTGTGAAGTTTATTTTCTTTGGACAGAAGGTATTTGTTCTCAAATTCTTTCAGGTAGATGTCAGCCAACAACCCTGAGAGCGGTGATCCCATTGTCATTCCTTCTTTTTGTATGTAGAAGTTTTCATTAAATGTAAAATAATTCTGGTTTAGTATAACTTCCAATATTGATATCAGTTCATTAATCAATAGAGGATCTAATATTTCTGGTTCTATAGGACGTTTATTTAGTATGGATATTGTTTCCTTAACCGGAACATTGGTGTAAAGATTGACGATGTCAAAGGATGCCATTTTGTATGTAGGCAGCAATTTAATGTCACTGATTTTGTTGATAAACTCATTGTTGTTCTTTAGGCTATGATTATTCTCTAAATTTATGCTGTTTTGTATGTTTTTTGATAATATTTTGGCTACTTCATAACCAGGAGCGGTAGTGAAATTGATAAGTGTCCTAATAGGGATATCAATTTTATGGATTTTAGGTAGGCCTGTGAACACGGGTGCCTGAGCGTTTATGGGCTTAACTTTGTATAAAATAAATGTTTAGTTGATTTACGTTATAAATTAATATTCACGTCCTGAGCTTCCAGATATTGGTAAATCTGAATAGATATATGGTTTAGTGCCCAATTCAAAACCTCAACGTTGTTATTGAAGTTAGGTTTACTTGCGCTATACGCTGTTCCTACTTCTTTATTAGTCCAACTGCAAAAAAGTATAGTGTTTTGTTTATTATCTAAAGATTTGATATTACCCTTTGCAACAATTAGTTTGCATTACATTTTATTGGAAACGACAATATTAAAATTTAACATAAAGGTTATTATTAAAATGGAGGAAATCATTGAAAATAATTATCTCAGGTACATAAGCTAATAGCCAAGATGTAGTTCCAGTTGATGTTGCTTCAATAATGTTCTCATATCTTTCCTTACCTAATTGAAATTATAATTATACTAGGGGCTCTGCCCCTGGATGCTTCGCTTCCCAACCCCACCTGGGCCTTCGGCCTCAATGGCTGCTTCGCTTCGCTCGCAGTTGGAAAATTCGCTAAAGAATCTTGTTAATCTTTGGCTCGTTTGTACATAGGTGACCGAGCATAAATCAGCTGTTTTATTTGGCAGGGGACTCAAACTCATTAAACATTATCTCCATAAGATTAACATGGGAAATTTGAAGGATTGTGTGCCGGAGCTCCTTCTCGGGTGAATAGCGGCTGAACGGATGATTGGATCTTAAATTTGATGTAAAATTGTTATTTTGAAATTAAATTTTCTACAACTTTTGTATTTAACCTTTTTTTCCATCTCTTACCGTTGTCTTGCTAAATGCGCTCAAAGTGGGAAAATGAAGAAATTCAAAAAATCGAAAAAAATGTTCCCGCCCAAAAGGTGCTTCCAAAATTAAAACATGTTAAATTCTGGCAATATTCCCAAAATTTTCTCGTCGAGAGCTTCAATTCAAGTACTAGGTTGATGGGGCTCCGATTACGGGAAGTGCCTAATAATTAATGTCAGTGAATGAGTGAAATCGTCTAGCTTTAAGGACGTTGGGCGGAGCCTGCCTTCTCGGATGAATAGTGGCTAAATGGATGATTAGATCTTGAATCTGACGGGAAATCTCTTCTTTGAAATTTAACTTTCTACAACTTTTGTATTTAAAACTTTTTGCTATCTCTTACCGTTTTCTTACAAAACGCGCTCAAAGTGAAAGAATTTTAAAATTTAAAAAATCTAAAAAATCTTTCCCGCCCAAAAAATGCTTGCAAAATTAA
>JAGFPH010009323.1:8979-33549 GCA_018207615.1 Philaenus spumarius | reverse complement strand
AGTTTCTCGTCGAGAGCTTTAATTCAAGTATAAGGTTGAGGGGGGTCTGATTACGGGAAGTGCCTAATAATTAATGTCAATGAATCAGTGTGAGCTTTATATAAGTAGATGCAGGTGTTATTGGTTTCTAGATAGTGCTTTACGTTTTCTGTGTTTGAAGATTTTTACACTGTTCACCTGCACATTTTATGTTCAATATTTTATTGTATATATAGTCAGTCTAAGCAAAAATCTTAAGATATATTAGGCAGACAACATTACAAATGAAGGGCTTTAAGAAAGTTTTTAATTGCAAAAGAAATTCAGAAAAATAAATTCAACTGGAGTAGACACACATTCAACATCAGACGGCAGGTAATATAAAGAAGATATCAAGGAAGGCAACCTGAAACAAAATTATTTGAGAAAGTAGATTTAAAATTAACGATAGGATAAGGGTTAAAATAAATAAGCCAAGATGGTCAAATTTATTTAGATGAAATATTATTTACAAAAGTATTATTAAAATAGTATTAACAATGAATTACAATTTTTTTTAAATTGTACACACTTTTCACTCGCGACTATTGATTTTTGTTTAGGTTTTAAATTGTAAGAACAAAGTAAGTCAAAATTTGTTTTTAACTTAACTGAAAATTACCATTTATGTCTACTGGGTATAATTATTATATATTTTTTATTAAAATAATAAAGACTGATTTAAATGTATTTTTGTTTTCCGTTGAAATAAAACCTGACCATAAGGTAAGGAAAAGTATGTAAACGATAACATTTTAAATACAGACCATTTCAGTTACGAGACCTATATAGAGTTTATAATCATTAACATATAAGCTTTTTAATTCACAAAATTCAACATTTGTTATTTTTTAAACTTTTAAAACTCGCTGTAAAAAAATTACAAGTTTCTTGAATGCAATATTTGGTGGAATTTTGATCTTTGAGCTCGTTCAATGATAAAATAACACACGTTCAGGGCCGTCATATTAGAACTGAACAAAATAGACACAAACTTATTTCCAAATATTTGCTATTGATATACTTTTAAAATAATCTAACAATCTCTCTATTTTTATATTATATTATTTGTCACTAGGATTTGTAACAGTATTATTGAACCAATTATTTTGCAATTAAGCAAAATAGCAGGATTTTACTTGAAACCGAGTGTATGGACTGAGTTTACCACACGAGCTACAATGTAGGCTACATAATAATAATTACAATACTAATAGTATGTTCACTACTAAATAATTTAAAAAAATACTTTAAACTTTCAAGAACTAATAATACTCATTCTCTTAACTAAATCCTATAATATTACTTACCACGAGATACAATTAATTGTCTGTATATCCATTCATTATTTGTTTCTCAGAAAGAAAACCTTTGTAACCTGCAATATTGTAACTAATATATTTCAGACAAAACTGACAGACTAGTTCCATTTATCTGCTTCAAGAGTCGAGTGACATTTGACATTACAAAACTAATAACCTGACAAACTTTACTAATTGTAGGAACCTTTAGCTTCGCACGATGATGAAACGAAAGTTCAACAACCAAAATGCAACGTCGAAGTAATTATTTATCCAAAAAGAATGTGTAGCTTGTTTTTATATGACGAGCATTTGGTTATGACAGAGTTCATCAGCTCTTTAACAAGATACTTTAAACGATAGTGAGTTTTATCTTTACAGAGAAGTTAAAAATTTGTTGAATAGAAATGTGTATAAAATGGAGTAGTTCAGGAAATGTAACGATAATAATGATAGGAATAATATACAAATTATTTAAAACCCATCCAACAAAATATAAATGATTTAATTAGCAGAAGAATTGATTGTATTTAAGTTAAGTTATAACAGAACGAAACCACACTAGAGGGAATCTTTTAGTGTTTTGAAACTAAACAGTGTATGAATTTATTGATGAAAGACTGTTTGTGTATTCTACACATGAGATAATATTGTATTCAAAATTCAAGCATGTTACCACAGAATACAATTAATTTAATTTAACTACACACTTGTGAATATACTAAACTTTAACTTGATTGTGAAATTACTCCTCATTTATTAAACAAATTATAAAGATCAGTGGTAAAGGATTAAGTCGGAAAATTAACACCATTTCTACTAAATAAAAATACGAAATATGAAACACGTCTCGCGTTACGCTTAGATGGGGGGGGGGGGGGGGGGGAAATACTCTTTCCCTTGATATAAGAAATTAACATTCCCAATGCACGTTTTAAAGCTACAATTTTTATTTATACGACTGTGGCTATAGCTTTGTGTTCAAGAATCGTTTATGTGTCTTCCTAAATGTGGTGATACTGTTGATGTTGTATGTGTGTATGTTGTCAGCTATTAGTGTAAAACCTATAATGGCATCGAAAAACGAATCAATGTAAAAAAATAAATGGATATCTTACAATTTCATATTCTGAATTATTTATATAATTTGATTTTCAATTGATAAATAATACAATGAAAATTAAAGTTTGGTTGAAATTGTGTCAAGGAAAGTGTCATTGAGAAAATCGCAAGTCAGACAGTGTAATCATATCGGAAAACCATTGGCTAAAATTTTAAATAAATAATTATTTAATTTTAAAATTATAAATCTCTCTACAGCCCCCATAATCTTACGCATATACAATGATTATTCTGACACCAAATGCAATAAATAAAGGCACCTCACCAGTAAATAAATATTGGGCTATATAGGCCCTATTAATACACGTAAACGTTGCTTTTGACAATTTAAATATAGTATAGTACAATTGTTTAAATTGTATAGTTGCACTAAACAAAACGATCCAACCGTTATTGTTTCGCTGTGGATATATCCCCTTTTATACTGGCTTATCAATATCCATGTTCTCTGTGAATGACTGGAAACTCTTTATTCTTCGGTTAATTGAATGTGTCAATCATGACCGTGGGGTTAGTGAAAAGGGAAGGCATAACTACGGGGAACAAATAATATCATTTTCTTTGAAATAGAGTGAAATATAAAATTAACAAGCATATTTTTCAAAGTAACCTTGTCAATCATATAATAGGTTTTGGAGAGGTTTCATTTAATGGAATCGTATATTTTGTTATACGAGTTTAAGTATGGTCACTATTTGTGTAGAGGTAAACAATATACTATTTAAAAAGCTAACCACTTTCATAACTAATTACTTTTAATTTTACAATCATAATTATTTCTTTTAATACGTTTTTGCCAACAAATAAATAATGAAAGTTACGGGAGACATTTTGCCCATCTCCGTTCTTACTATGCTTCACAATTATTGCCGGTCAGATAATTTAGTTTACTTTTATTTAAACTGCAATTCGTTATTATATCACTCTCCATAAAAACCTGCACATGATTTATTTTTTAGAAAATCTTTTGTTCAGAGTATATTTAAGTAAAATTTTTATATTTTATTGAAACTTTAATCTCATAAAAGTTAACTGTTCCTAGAATTTTCTAGTATATCTATCTTAACACTGCATAATCAGGCTACATGAGTGAAGTTTTTTTGATTGAATTAAATTGACTTATGTTTTATGTTAAGAAGAAATCATCAAAGTCGTTTCCATAGCAACGAACGTTATTATTACTAAATGTGTATAGTATCAGAAGTGTATTTTTTTATATACAAACATTAAATATATTTTTAATTATAAAGAAATAAGCCTGAGAGACTCAAAGTATACATATCCACCTGTAAAAGGTGCAATAAATATTACATCATGCTATTATTTTTTTAGATTGCCCCCAAACATAGTTTATTGATTTAAAATAGCAGTGTAGTTATAGTTTTTTATGTCTTGTAAACGGACGTGAGGTTTTTTAACTTCACTATAAGGTATTTCTGTATTTTATCTATTACGTTTCAGAACAGATTTTTATTTTAGGGTTAATTTCTAAATTAAATTGTATCGGCCAATGGCACGCAGAAGGCAATGCTTAAAAGGTTTCAATTCTTCTGATAGGTTTAGTAGTGTTTTAGATAAATCGCTAGAAGCAAACAACAATTAATTAAAGCATCAAAGCAAAATGTGTACGAAATGCAAATGAATCATCAATGTATATAAGCTGTGACGATAAAAGCTTTACTCAACAGCTATTCTAACTGTAAGATGAAAAGTATTATGGTAAGAAAATAGTAATAAATTCGAGCACACGAAGAAATGGAAGTTTACGAAACTTAGTTTTTTTCTAACAATTCCTTAATTTGTTTTTGAGTAGCTCTAGCTGCTTGGCTTGTATACATTAAAGTGTCATCAGTCATTTACCTAAAATGTATATATTACGAAAACCCTAATAGAAGCACACTCTCGGGAACTTAGATACTTTTTCATAGCTAACGTTTTTTTTTACACTGACTGATTTGGTCCATCTTTAACGGACGGTAGATGCCACTCAAAAGGAGGAATTTTACAAATCTTATTGATTCTGAAGAATCAAGATGAACTATATCCCTTGTTAACATGATGCTTAATCCATTAGTAAATATTTCATAAAAACATGATAAGTAGTTTATTGCAAAACTTTCTTATAAAAACAGTAATTCTTTATCCATATACACTACTCACTGTTTCACTCATCCATCTCTAAAAAGCAATTGCTAGAGATTTCAAATTCCATATCACAAAATAATTTATGTTCACTAAGAAAAGTTTTAAAAATCCACCGACAGGAAATTGGTACGATTCAGTATTTCGCTTTCAAAAATCGCTTTCCTAAATTAGGGGAAATGTTTCTGTGTATTAACTTTATAGGATTTAAAGTATTATAACTTAAATATTTGGTAAAGAATCACGAATTTCTCGATTTACAATGGTTATTATTTCCCCTTAATGTATGGTATGTTTATCATGTAAAACTAAACAGTACATGTTTAAAATTAGGAAAAAAACTTGCAGATGCCCTTGCTGATAGTGAGATAGAGTCAACCCATCAAAAATAATGTTTTAATAAATAAGCAAAAGTTCAGAAATGCATTATAGAAATAAAGAGAAGACATAAAATGGAGTTTTGAAGACAACTTTGAATTTTATTAATAATAAACCTGAAAACAAAAATTTAAAAAAATATGAAAGTTAAATTATTATAAAATAGATTGAATTATAATTACAATGTATAAACAATAGAATAATTTCGTAAACATTTAAATTATAACCCAAATGAACAAAACCCGGAATGTTTTTTTTTTAACGTTGTGTTAGACTTAGCGTGGATCATTATGAATTATTGAGACTTAGAAAAATATTTTTAAATTAGCTATGTGTACAAAATATTTTAAACTATTTCTTCACTTCTTTCGACGAAGAAAACTGTAAGAAATTGAGGGCGGTTTAATAATAACAAAAATACAAAAGCCGTATACTAAAGTCCAGAGGTCAGGATTACTTATTTGACACTAAAATGTCTGATGTAACAATAAAACATTTTTTTTGAAAATTAATATACATTGCCATGAAAATATGCTTCTTATGAATTAATTAATAAAGTAAAGGAATTGAATTTTGTGCGGTGTTATATATTAGTAAAACCTCTTACCTAAACTATATAGCCTATGATTCGTTAAAAACTATAACATGGCCGAAGCTAACGCGTTAGGCGTGCGAAGCATGCAGCGGATTCTCCTAGTGATTACACAAAGATTGCAGTT
The DNA here is from genome assembly GCA_018207615.1 of Philaenus spumarius. NCBI lineage: Eukaryota > Metazoa > Arthropoda > Insecta > Hemiptera > Aphrophoridae > Philaenus > Philaenus spumarius. Next base: position 27,869 of record JAGFPH010009323.1, on the reverse strand, counting down.
ATTAAATAAAACATGAACGCTTACTTTATACGATAGTAATCAAATCAACAAGAAATGCAACATCATAATAATTTTGCATATGTATTACAACTACAGAAAAGGAATCATTTGACGTTTTGTTGTATTGATGGATCGCGGCCCAAATGTGACAGTTCGATTTAAATAGAGGTCATCTGGAAACGTAAATGATATACTGAACTAAATCGTTCCCTGAATACGTGGGAGAGAAGGTGTGTCCGTAGCAACAATAGAGTAATAAATCTCGCGTGTTCCAGCTCTAACCTAATACCGCAACACGCGAAACAACGGATATGAATGTGGTTTTCAGTAGCTGTTACGTAGTGGAAAGTCTAAGGTCTGGGTTAATATAAATAGCAGTTTACTCTTGATGATCAGCTTTAACGTAAAAACTACTTTAATTTGGGACTACGCTAATCTAAATGCTTTTAAACATGATCGAACTCGACTCGTAAGGAAACAAATTCTTTGTTGTAACTTTGTTGTATATCTAATAATGTCACTGAGGATGGCTAGTTTATCGTTGAAACGCGTTTGACAAATATACATAGTTTTCTGAGAAGCGTATTCTTCAATTTTTATTAGAAATTCTAAATATTTTATACAACATTTAGAAACATTAAGAATTTTTAGAGTTAGTAGGACAGTAATCTATACTAATATTATAAAGAGGTAAAATTTGTTTGTTTGTTTATATCCAGGGGATAATCTCTGGAACTACTGAACCGATTGAAAAAATAGTTTTACTAATAAAAAGCTACACTATCTCTGAGTAACATTGGCTATAATTCATTTTGATAAAAACATTTTTTTATTTCAATATTTGTAAATTTAATCGGAAAAAATCTTAGGTTATGCCTAGACTGATGAACCAACACATGTATTTACATTTATTACCATAGCAACCATTTGAATAAAATAGCAGATAAAACAGCTGTTTGCTCCAATACTTCCATTAACTGATTTCAAACTTTTGTTATTTGTATTTCTAACTTTTAGGTTAGGTTTTTATTAAAGTGTAGACCTGAGCCTTGATGGTTCTTTTAACGTTTATTATAACTACTGTTATAAAATATACGACATAATTTGATTTGAACATTTAACATTATTTATCATCTTAGCTTTGGGGTTATTATTAATCCTACACCTTTAATATAAAGAAAATATAACGTAATTATGTGTACAGACGAATTCCAACGGGGTTGGCGTGTAGAGGACTCAGGGGTTTCCCTTACTTTGATTATATAATAACGGTAGACTAGATTAAAACATTACAATTATTGGATAATCCTAATAAATCTACTCTTCACTAGATTGCCTTACAAAGTATATTATACATCAAGGTTTTACCTCTAACTAACTATTTGGATTACGATTGTCTCAAGTTTGTAATAAAATATTAATTGTAGAGTTTTCAGTTTCCAACATAGCTTTACTTGTCTGTCGACTCTGTCACATTCACATGCTAGACCTGTGTTTGGGTAATCCGACTGTCGTGCGATGGAAACTTCTGAAGGGATGACAACATTTATTTCCTCCACGTCAACCCTTAGTCACATATCTCATCCTAAAAACAGATTTATTAGTCGTATATTATAGCATTGGTGCAATGTCTAGCTAGATTTAATTTCAAACTGTTTCTCTTTGTAACGCACGTTTATTTCATTGTTATGCTGTTTAGGCTTGAACATAAAATTAAATAAGATAATTAAACAACATACACAAAAATCAGTCGCTTGATTTGGAATTCAACTTAACGCCTGTATAAAAGCTTTACTATAGTATAAGACTCCTGCATTGCTAACACGCTTCTGTGATAATAATTGTAATTATTGTGTAAAATTTTTTTTAAATAATCTGTAATATCAGTTTATTTTTTACTAAAAGCCGTTTTTGGATCAAAGTTCCTTTACGCGGCTTGCAGTAGGAGTTGACAAATAGAAAATGTAACGCGTAACGAAAAACCGTTACCGAATTGGTTGCTATGGTAATGAATGTAAATACATTCAGGAAACATGTGTTTTGGTTCATCAATTTAAAGTTAGGTTCCGTCCGGCGTAGTGTGTATATTATCGTCAAGCCCTGGTATTAACATTTAAAAGTGAGTTAAACTATTTGACTATTGCAATTTTGTAATGTAGATTTTATAAAATGGAAAGTAGGTGTAATACAAACTTAGAATAGTAAGTTAATATAAATTTATATTTTGATACTAGTATTACTTTTTCCATACGTTTAATGCTATTATAATAAAAATGTTGAATTAATTATAACCTCAAAGCTAAATAGGTAGACACAGTTAAATGTCCATTAATTGTAAATACATTCAATGAAAATAAAATGTTGGGTCATCAGTCTAGGCCTAATTTAAATTTATTGTGTGTATGTTTAATTTATTTTACATGTCTTAACTTCAACATACAAACATAATTTATGTATTGTGCACATTTATGTATGGCACAGTACGTTTCGAATGTTATAATTTTTATCTTTCAACTGTCGTTTGAATATAATCTATATCAAATATCAATATCTTATCTTCTAAAGCGAGAGATAATTGTTTGTCTCCTAAATGGATCTGGAATCTCCGTCTAAGGATTTTTCATTTTTTGATTTTATATGGGGCTTTAGGCCACGAGAAATCGATTGGAAATGGTCACCAGTTTGGGAAAATTCGTTTTCTACGACTTTTTATTAAATTAAAAAGTGAAATTTGTCCATTTTAAACAATACAAAGCACAGCTGATGCAAATGTTTTCAATGCCATTACAATAATCATCTGCTTTCTTTTAAACTGTATATTTTATTAGAGGTAAGCCTAATGTTGTATCTATTTATAGTTACCATGGCAACGAATACTTCTGCTAAATAAACATACCCTTTATTTAGTTGTTTAATGTTATAGGCCTAACCTAAACGATGTTCACGCTAATTTGCAATAATAGTTATTGACGTGAGCGAAATAGGCCCTAGGCCTAAATCGATATTGAAATATTAAACTTTAATTTAGGCCTGACTTATTTCTGAGGCATAGCGTTGAGATTATGGGTAATCCTTTAAACTGTATTTTTATTACAGGTAATCCTAATGTTGTATATACCCTTTATTTAGTTGTTTAATGTTATAGGCCTAACCTCAGAACTCAATAATCCAATATTCATTATTGAAATCATAGCCCTGCTTATAATCGAGCTTTAGCTCGGTCTCCTGGTACTAGATATCTAATTCTAAAATCAATCATGTATCTATAATCAAAATATCCATATTAAATTACATTACGAATTGAAGAAAAGGCGCGATGAACTTTGTTCCTGAGGTGGGTCAATTTCAATAAGAATATTAAAAAAAATATATCAAGGCTAAACGGCAGTTTTTAAATAAGGTTCGTGGCAACTAATCTTTCTCTCTGCTGCAAACAAAAATTTTTGTTGTAAGAGTGTCTCAAAACCATAATTAGTCTTTTTATAACATAACTATTATGAAGGTATATAAAAAATAAATTCTCTCTTACAGTGAATCATTTTCTTTTTATAGCCTATAGTAAAATGTTAAGGAATACAACAATTATGATATATAAATAAGGTTAATTAACAAGTGGGACTTAGTTGATTTATCAAAACTGTACAACAACTTAATAGGAACAAAATTGAACCCCTAATTTTCAGCAAGTTTATCTAGGGGAAATTAAGTGGAAATTAGGGGTTTTATCAAAACGGTACAACCAACTTAATAGAAACAAACCTAAACTCCTAATTTTCAGATACAACTAATTTAATAGGAAACAACCTAAATCTCTAATTTTCAGCAAGTTTATCCCCTAATCTGCATTTCAATAAACTTGATAGTGTTTAACAACTGTTATATTGTTAACAGTTTAAAATGAAATTTCTACTGGTTTTTTTATAACTTACAGAACACTTTAGCAAACGGCTCACTTTATATATGTCATGTCTGTTCACATGGATAGGCTTACAAATATGTTTGTTTAAAAAAATAATCTTAATGTAACTATCGCATTTTACTAAGTTTGAATGAGCTCCTTTTCACAGCTTCTTAAGGGTTTATAAACAAATTTATAAGGGTTTTTTATACCAATTTATAAACAATTTGATCAAATTATGGAAATGAATAAATCCCAGCATTGGACATTTCATATAGTATTTATAATTACGGAATGCACAACAACGTTTTCCTAGAGAAACAGGATCAGGCGGTGATTAACACTCTGATTTTGGGTACAAAATAATAATACATTTAATTACGAGATCATTTAATTAAAACAACTTAATCTTTATAATCTGTGACTTTAATATCTTATATATAAATTTAATTGTTTTATATTATTTTGTCATAACCAAATCTTCCCAAGTCTGAAAAACTTATAGTCTCTAATCCCAATATGTTTCAAGCAAATGTTCCCGTATTGAGATATGTTTATATTCTAACAATTAATTAACATAATTTAATTCACGGAAAAAGAAATACGAATTAATTCCTTAATTCAAAAGTCGTCAACAGATGAAGAACTAATGACGCTTGCTAATGGTTCATCACGCGCTATACTACTGGAGATTTATTTTCGTCGATGTGTAGCCAGCCAATTGCCTTACCTTACCTTATATTGCTTACTGTTTTCCGGCTCTTCAAATATGTTTATTAATTTTGTCAGTTTCAGTCCGTTGGTGATAAAGGTTATTCTTTACTATTAGTTGGGTTGGTTTGCTTGAACATACTGGAACTAGATACAGTAGACCTACTATAAGTTAAAAGTTAAGGCTATTAAAAAGAAATTAGGGTACATTTATTTTTCTGGACCTTTATTAATGTCCATTTGTTGTTAAAATTCATAATCATTACGAAAAATATCTCAATACGAAAAGATTTGTTTCTGACAAAGTGCAATTACTATATATATACATCTTAAGAAAACGTTTTTTATATTAACATATTTAGGCATATAAATTATGTGTTAGCATTTAATAAAAGGAAAGAAAAGGAAAACAAACATTTTACATTTATAACTAGTAAATGTGTAAAGAAAGAGTAATAATAAACTACAATTAAAGTGATCCAGTCAAAAATAATAATCTGTTTAAAATGAATAGCAATCCAAAGAACGTTAAATGTTTCCCAGTGTTTACCTTTGTAGTATAATAAACACTTTTCTTTATATGTAAAAATTAAATGATTTTTTCTTTCATTATAAATATCATCAAAGATTTGCAGTAAACATAGTTTTTAAATTTACAATGATTATTCCTTTAATAAAATAAAATCTTCGAAAATTAAAGTTTTATACTGTTTACGTTTATTATTATATAGAGCCATTTCGTAGTGTAAAGTAGTTTAGTAAGCATCTGTACGTATTTATTTAATATTATATTTACAAACTAATTTTAAATGTAAATTTTTTTGGTACTAATTAAACTGTCACGATAAATAAAGATCTATGTTGGTTAAACAGTAAACTTTTATATTTACTCTAACTAAATAAAGACAGAAACACACTAAGAAAGGTGGGAATAAAAACAATTCAGGCACAACATAAATGTATTCTAAAGGGTTATAAATTTGCATAAATCTCAAATAAATGCATTTATTTGAATTTCCTGGGATGAGTTCAAACAAATTCCGAATCTTTAAGTTATTGCTTAGTGGTGATAAAATTCAGTCAATAAGACATTTATGTTCTTTTAATGGATAGTTATATTTCCTCTAGACTTCTATTCGTGAAAATATATGAGCATTTAATTTACGTCTATATGTCTGCCACGAGTAACATTAAACGTTGTGCTTCAGACTAAACCCTTCTGATTTCAGAGTATTAAAGTGTCTTAACGTGTAGTAAAAATATAATTACTCGACAAATATGCATTGTTTAAAGTAAAGCTATTGTATATTGTGTTATTACATGCAGTAGGGGGAAGGTTTAGTATAATTTCAAAAAGGATTTTCGTACCTTGTTTATTTTTGTATCTTTTGTACAACTTACTTTAAGAAAATGTTACTATTTTTGAAAATGTTATTTCGATGTTTGTTTCTTGAAATTATAGGCTACATATTAACAAAATAGTCCTGATTCTACAAAAATAAGAGAAAAATATTGTAGGATAACTAACAAATTTTTGCAAAATCTCGAATTAATTTACTAAACATTACCAACAAATCCTTCGGTTTTAAGACCTTAAAAATAAAACAAAAGTCTGAAAATGGGGGAGTACTTTAAATAGTAATACAGGATACAGGTAATATAGGAAATATGTGACAAGAGTTACGAAACCTCCTGTATATTTTTCTACATATTACAGTTAACAATAAACATTCTATTTGAATACTTGGAAATAATTAATTACTAACACAGTTAAAAAGCCTTAGTTACTAAATTATTAGAAACAGTAATAATACTTTTTAAAGTAGTGAAATCTTTTAATTAATTGTGGTTTATATTACTTCCTTATTTGTCATATTTTTAGAGACACTTTATAGTTGTTCTGTCTATGATTAACAAGCAATTACATTGTATATCCTTATGTTATCTTATGTTTATAGATTTTAACGTAATATTGTGTGTTTCAAAAATAATAAATCATTTAAAAAATAAACATATGTATCAATTAAAACAAATACAAAAATAAAACAAACTCAAAATACTAACAAATTCATACAGTTTTAGCAATGTTATTACATTTTTGATCTCTCCACAAAATGAATAGTAAATCTGTTTTTTTTTCTTCGTAAGGAAATATCTTTGACTACAGCCAGTGCTGCTGATATCATGTTTATAAGTTTGTCTAGATCACTAGACTACGGTTAAACAAAATCACCAAATTACACATATTATTAAGACAAGAAAAAGTCACATGGAATCATGTATGAGTCAATGTGGTAGAGTTTCGTTCCGGCCGAAACGAAAATAACCAGATTCCTCATAAAGTTTTGAAAAAGTCAAACCTGCACCATACCGACAATTCATGGTATGTTTTTTTAGACAAGTTCATAAAACTTCGAAGTTGCAAAAAACGTTTTTGCTTGAGGTAATTCTCACTCATAGTCTAATTTTAATAAAGATTATGGAGCTCACAAACGCCTTTTTTACTGCGGTGATATTCCTAACTAGTATTATATTTACTACTTACGTAAAATGTATCTGTATCGTTACAAATCACACAGTCGAACTGTAATTCACCCAATTTTTCTTTTTTCGTACCAAGTTTTCATCGATAAATATAATTTTAAAATTGTGTTTTTCTTAATGAAACACCATTTATTTTACAAAAACACAAATAAAATATTATTATTTAAACATAAATAAGAATATTGAACTTGAAGGCATGTAATGTGTTTTGAACATATTAAAATAATTCCTCTAAAGGAAGCGTTTTAATCAAAAGGTAATGCATACGTCGGAGTTTAATTTAGAAACTTTACACAAAGCCCAGCCACGAGCTAGGAAGGCTTAAACGTGTAATTCTATCATATTCGACACTAACTGAAGCTGTTAATTTGTATTTCATCACTGGTCTTTGTAATTGAAGGGTTTAGTGCGGACAATTGAACAGCAATTACAAGATTTAGGGGAAAAGGTCGCATCAATAGACTGGCGTCGAATTACTTGGCTGGAATAAACACCGTTAGTGAATCGAATAAATTTCATTCCAATTTATCGTTTCTTGTTTCTCATACGCGTCAGCTTTGCTCTCGTTAAAGGAAACAATAGTAGCATTAACGGACAGAGTTTGTAGTGAACGGTGGTTTTAGTATAAATAGACAATAAAATGAAGATGAAAATGTTCAGACTAAGTTTAAATGGTTGGGCGGTATTATATCCCATTTTTTTTTAAGACGAAGAGCATCAATGGATGGAAAAATCTTAACTGCTTTATATTTAGTAAGATTAGGGTATACTATATACATATATAGTATATATAAAAACTCCTCGGTTTTAAAGCTGTCACATTTAAAAAAAAATATGTTTCGTTTTTAGCGCAACTTTTAAAAAATAGACCATTTGTAGAAGGTAGGCCTACTTTTAAGTATAAATTTGCTTTTAAAATAAAATTCCTTTCTTTAATAATAATTATCTAACAGGCGTCTAATTTTAAGTGCCTTTAACTTAGTTAGAACAATAATAGCTTTCTACACTGTATTGACAATTTCTACAAAAAACATATTCACTTACTTTAAAATATACTTTTTGCAAGACATTATTAAAATACTTTATTTGTAAACTAATTAATTATATTAGTTACTGTTCTCTTTATTTCATTTTTAGTTAAAACCAATTTAGATTATTAATAATAAAACCTAATAATATTAATCGGTATAATAAAGAAAATTAAAATAATGACACCAACAAAGTATTAACTACCCTTGATAAAAATTATTTCCATTTCTAATTTTTTTCAAGGAAATTATTAATTTGTAAGGAAAAATAAACTTGTTATATTTAGGCAAAAATATGCTTTAAAGCTTCCGTCAATTAAATACATATTTCTTGTATCCTAAATTGTATATCCATAAGCTTAGGCAACTCAGAAAACACATCTAAAACCACCATTAAATTTTACATAAGAATTTAGGAAGTAGTTTTTATATTAAATAACGACAGACAAAGAATAACTCATTTTCTAAAGTAAAACTTGTATTGCAAAATAAAACATTCCTTACTTAGCTAGCATGAACAAAGAAAAATATAAATCACATTCAAAGACTTTTAAATGGCACATCCTAATAGCATTCTTTGTTGATTTCCTCAACACAACCAAGAACACTGTTTTATGTTTTAATATTAGAAAATAATCACAAAATACATTATCCTCCGTATTTTTGTAGGTCTTATTAGTACAACCTGTACACCTTTCACTTAATGTTTTGGTTTGTCTATAACGGTTTTGCCACCTTATAAGGCCTAAATGCATCTAAATATAATGGGGTTTTCAACGAAATGTGGTCTTTTTCAATTGAAATTCAGCCCTCTTTTTTAAAGCATGTAGTACTATAGTTTATTGAATTTAGGTTCAATAGTTATCACATTTTTTATAAATATCTGATAAATAGTTATCTAAATTGAGTTTACTGTTAAAAACAAACATACCATCTGTTTATAATACAGTTAACTCGTAATGTATGGAAGGAAAATAAAATTTGTTCTCGAAATGTATAGTATGACTTAACAGAAACAGATAGAAAACACATGTTTATTTTGTTTAAGTTACTATTTATATTTATTATTTGAAATCAGTTAAAGGTTTCAGAAGTACTACAATTGTGCTATTATATTTATAATCTCTCTCAAATGTTACAATACAAAGGTTGTCAATAAGAGGAATAAATGTTTCATTATTTTTGGTGATGATTTCAGAATTGTTTAGTTCACTAAATGACTACTTACCTTATCTTGTCCATCTAAAGGTTACTTTGAAATCTTGTTTGATATTTGAGATACCTGTTTCGGGGATTTAAGTAACCACTATCGAGTTTAAATACAAAAAAAGAAAGAAAGCAGTCGTGGTACTGCCGACAGAAGTGAAAACTGTCATAATATAAATCGTTGGTTATATTGATGTAACACGTAATTTGATAATGATTTTTTTAACTTGTCCCATTTAAAATTGAAATCTAAAAAATAACATAAACATGATTGTCTATAGTCAAATAATAATAACATAATTTTAGGTTAGGCCTACACTGAACCAACACATGTGTCTTTAATGTATCTACATTCATAAGCATAGATAGCAAGCAAGTTAACAAAAATACATTTACAAAAAAGTGAGAAAGAACTATATCCATTTTAGAGGTAACACCAAGCACATTATTACAAAATTAACTTACAAAATTACTAAATGTAATGTCCATTTCAGAGATATTACCAAGTAAACTATTTTAACACAATTTACAAAATGAGGAAGAACAATGTCCATTTTATCGGTGCGTGTAAATTAACCCATACAGCTATTGAATTAAATCATACAGAATATTTTTCCTATTTTGTATGTGTGATACAGCCTTAAACTACACGCATCTTAAATACAATGGGTACGGTACGGTGCGAGAGATTTCATTCGAATACCCACGCAAAAATTGCCGAACGGGCCATAAGAAGTTTACACTTCAAAAACATTCAAACATTGAGTGCACATGCTCCACTCAACGGTGTACACCAAATACAATTGTCAGACACATAAATATATTTTAATGTGTTTTTAAGTGTCGTGTGTTTATTGTGTTTTAATGTTGTAAGTGTTTTGAATGTGCATAATTGAATAACTTGACAATGTGATTGTGATCCCGAAACTCGGCGTAACAATTACATCGATCAAAATAAGTCACACGACGGATCAATAACAGGTAGTATTATTATTGTATTATCCTACATCTATTTCTAATTGAAGTGACTTAGAAACCAAGAATCATGAAACTAAAACAAAATATTTATTATATGGATTTGGTAATCGTTAGAATATCGTTCTTAACAACGAATATTAGACAACAACTTGCAATTTTTCAAAATTTGTTTTAATTTGTTGTATTTTAAAGTATTAAAGTCTATTATTTAATGTGTCAGTTGCGTTAAAAAAAATTTATGGTTTTGTGTATTTAGATTTGATTGATAATGGAGACAAGAAACTCCGAAACCGGTGTCTCACAAAAAGGACGTCAATCTTCAGAACAGTAAGAACAGGAGACGGACAAGAAACATAATGCAGTTAGTTGTATAAATAAAAATAATAATAATTTTATGAAATATCATTAATTCTTAATTATTTAATTAAGTTAATGTGCTTATCAGGTCAAATAACAAAGTTGTATTGTCAATGGAAATGTTATACGTAAACAGTCTGTACTATTATCTAGATGCTTATATAAACCCGACAGAACATTTCCCTCCTGCCCAGGCCCAACCTTATCTCGAGACTTTCTGCAACTTCCGGCAAAGTTATCTCTTCAGAAGCAATATTACAAGTTCCGAGAGCAATACACGTTAGAGTGGTCCATAAAGAGAGAAGTTTGCTACGAGCCATGTAGCCTACTTTGCACTAAACTGTCTCTATAATGTAATCTTGTCATAATCTCAAGGATATTAGGTTAGTGCTATTAAATACGCAGATAAGTCAACTCACTCAATACATCCGAGAAGGATACAAGGTATGTGAACACCATTACACAGTGTTTGATTTACTTCAAAAAACCGCATCAAAGTTCTTTAACCGTTTAATTTTTATTTAAATCATCATGATCATGTAAGGCAGTGATATACGAGTACAAATAGTAACTTATATAATATAACTTAACAAATACAATTTTAGACTATACTCCCTAATTATGCCCCCCATTAAAATGGTGGTTTGACGTCCCATTCGCCCATGCGGTTACTGTGTGTGTGTGTGTGTGTGTGTGTGTGTGTGTTTTTTTTTTGTGATGTTTTTCTACTGAGTAACCTATTATTTTAAGGCGTTCCGCCACCAAAATTCAGCATTTTTTTTATTTAAAAAAATTGTTTTTTATTAATTTTTTGTATATTACATACTTTTCTGAGTATATGTGCAAATTTTTAGGCTTTTGTGAACAGTTTTCAAATAATAAAAAAAAATAAAAAGGTAATTCATATCGCAGTCCCACAGTGTTGAAACTTAGAACTCTGTTTCCCGAAAGTTTACTTTTCCATGTTTGTACGTACTTATGTTTGAATAAAATCTAAAGTACGAGTATTAGACCTAGGCCTTTGAAATGTTTAAAACTTTATTTTGTATATATTTAGAAGATTTTTGAATAAGGAAAACACTATAGCAGTAAAAATACTAAATTTAAAATTTTTTATAATAATACAAAATGTTTGAAATATATATTTTTTGTTAGACTTTTTTGTTAGACACAGCACATGGTTTTCATTACACACAAATTGTCTTTATAGTACAGCCTACAAAATATTGAAAACATTATTAGTATTGGTTAAAAAACAACAAAGTTATTCAAAATAAAAAAAAAATAAATGTTTTGTATTAAAATAAATAAATGTTCAAGGAAAACGTTTCTCCACCCAAATCATTCTTTTTAGTTGTACTAAACAGTATAAAAATTAATTCAAATATTAAATCATAAAGTTTGTTTTTGGCATTGGATCGCCATAAGTGGAGGCTTACGATACCTACAACGATTTTTGCCTTTTTTTACTTATTGGCTAAATAATTGAAACCATAAGTTTTTCAATTTGACTGATCTTAAGATACCTTTTGTGGTTAGAAATAATAAACCATTAAAGATCAAAATATCTCAGTCAGAATGGTTTCTTCTATCGTTATTAGTGAAGTCCATAGAAAAGATGAGCTATTTGCAGTGACCCTTATGGTAAGACCTACGGTCGTAGTAGTAAATGAGCATCGACCATGGTCCCCATAACACGTTTTGGGTTGTCATTAAAATTTGTTTATATATTTGTTGCTTATTTTGTTCGCAATCAAATGAACGCATTTTAAGTCCGATTTGGTCCAAATTTGATACCCACGTTGGTTGTCTACGCCGCTTAGACGAGTTCGTTGGCAAAAAATCCAAAAAAATAAAGCACTTTTATGACTGGAAGTAACTACTTTTCCGTACTAGAATTAAACTTTTTTATTATTTTATCATTTACCATAAAGCCAAATATATTTTACATGTCAACGAAGTTATTTCATTTGGGACTAGAAAAAGCTTCATACAAAAATTAAAGAAGATTTTTATCTTTCGTAAATATTTGCAAAACACTAGGTACCCAATTTGTTTATGGGGAACTTAAAACAAAATTAAGATTTTCATGAAATAATAAATCCACCTTATATATTATTATCCTTATATATTATTTCTCAAAGGTGTTTTTTTGTCGTTAGGTGATATCTCCCTTAATTCTTCTTCAAAATTAATTATTCAAGCATAATTTTAAAGCTTATGCTCCCCGCTATTGACAAAAAATAGACAAACAGCTTAAAGGTCATGTTTTCGTTACAAAAATTGATTATACAAAATTGTATATTATACTTCATATGGTTCCTAATGAAAGGCGCCATCTATTAACAATCTGTTTAACTAACATGCCAGCTGTTAGATTGTTTACATTGTATATGCAAGTGTAATATATCACATAAATCAACGTAATTTACTTAATAATGTTTTAAATCAGGTAAGTACTCCAAACTTGCGAAATATTCGCACGGGTCAGGTGGTTTGTCTTTATTTGTGATGTAAATATTATTAATTATGTTTAATACTAACACTTAAAAAATACAGATTAAATTTTCTTCAAACAATGTAATCGAATAAATCTTTATGTTTTGGTATTTATGTTCATAATTGATCATATTTCTTAAAATTTTTTTCAAGGTGACAATTAATGACAGCCGATCTCAGCCTGAAATTAACGATTTCCTACTTGACAAACATCTTTGGCCTCCCCAGAATTACAACAGGGCAGAGTCAGGTACACTCACATGCCTCAGTTTTAAGGACGCCTATTTGTTTAACAATAAAATATACTCAAGGATTTCTAATTTACAAAGTAGTTTTCGACACTATTACACAATAAATAAGTATTATTTCCAAACGATTTAATCTAAGTTTTTCAAACGTATTTAAAAAACAATAATATTATTTTTTTTAATTATTGTTCAACATTGTTTAACCATTCTGATGGTTGGTCAGTATTATTTAACACTACCGTCTATGTGTGGTGATTTTTTTTTTATTTTATAAAATGATTGTATCTACTTGTATAAAAGTTTTGAAAATTGTACCTCTATATTTTTAAGGAAAATGCAGTCCCTAGTGTTGTTCACTAACATAATGCACAATGACTCAGAATAATCCTTTCATAAAAGACATCCGTTTAAATTAGCAAACCATTAGTTCCGAATGTAAAACTGTCGACCTCTAATTGTTCTGTATGGTGACTATGTATTAGTCTAAGGCGTAAGGTAGGGTTTACCCCTTCTGGATATCCCTTGGGAAAGCAAGAGTAGAGTGTCCTATCTTAGTGGTTTTAGTCAGACAAATTAACAATAATTCATTATCAAGAAGGTCCTGGATTAATTACCCATAGTAACGAATTAGTCGGAAAATAGTTCGAGAAGGAACTATTTTTTGTTTGTTTTGATTTAATTTTATTAACATCCTTATATTATATTATTTCTCAACGAGGTTTTTTGTCGCTAAGCGATATCTCCTTTAATTCTTCATCAAAATTAATTATTCAAACATCATTTTAAAAGCTTATGTTCCCCGCTATTGGCGAAAAATAGACAAACAGCTTGAAATTCATGTTTTCATTACAACAAATTATTTTTAAAAACTTGTATATTATACTTCATACGATTCATAATGAAAGGCGCCTTCTGTCAACAATCTGTTTAACTAACATCACAGCTGTTAGTTTGATTGTTTACATTCCATACGCAAGTGCTATAAACTGTTATTAATAAACCAATGTAAATAAATAAACGTAATTAACTGAACTAAATCAACGTATACAAACAAATAAGTACTCCTAACTTGCGAAATATTTGGGTCGGCTGGTAGTATCTTATTTTAAATGTCCTTTCTGCAGTTGGATTATTGAATGCGGATAAGTATTATAAGACAAGTATTGTAGACAGCTTGAGTTGAAAATTTCAACTGTAGTAAGCTAGCCAATGCGTGATATTCACCCCTTCTTTCTAGCTAACGTAGCAATTCCGTTTATATCATACGTTCAATAATATGGTGCAAAGTAAAGAGTTAGTTAAGAATTTTAATAATACGCAAAGTATGTGTTCTCGCTCCTACGTTTTCGTTTATTCCCAGATAAGGATGTTAAGTGTAACGTCTGGTCAAAAATATATGTGCTTATGTATTAAGGATCCGAACATTGTCAGTTGGTATTAACATACAACATTCGTGTTTATATAAACAAATGTTAAATAGTTAGGTGTTCAGGTAAAACTCATCTTCTGCGGTCGAATGGTATTTGACAAGTCGTTACTTCTCGTAATTACAAAGGTATATACTGTATTGTATGTGTTTACTTTAATTTTTTTTTTTGTATATTTTGATATAGGCTACACTTAAAGATTTTCTTTTCTTATTTACTTCAACTTCTTTACTTTCTGCCATTTAGACTAATGAAGAAGGTGCGAGTAGTGGATTTTGCGGGTAAATATATATCGCCAGTAACTAGATTTAGAGAGGCAAACAATTTAGCAGACTGGTGTACCGCTGTTTCCATTTTTTTATATAAAGAAAATCGCTTATGTGTTTAAAAATACTAATTTTAAAATAATTTACTCTTTTTTTATTATAAAAAACATTGTTGCAGAAAAATCTGCTGTATAAGAAAAGGACACTAAACGCGAATATTAAAGTAGCATGTTGATTATATTGACATCTTGTTTACAATTGTTGAGTTATTTTGAAGATATGCCAAACGTTTCGGTATTTTTAAAGACTTAGTTGCTAATTAATAAATATAGGTACTTGATTTTTAATTATGAACAAAAAAATGATGTAATTTTCAGAGGCATGTCCTCTTAAGTGGATAACGGAATCACGCTGCGCCACATTTTATAATTGTGTCGGGGCGGAGTGCAGCTTTATGTGGCAATCATTAATGAAATGACGATGCACTAACTTGATATTAAAATCTACAATGTACAAGGGCTGATCGGAGAGCGTTATTTGATTATTGCATACCACTGAGTGCAGTGGTAATAAATCAGCGGGGGGTGAGGGGTAATTTTGATTGAAAGATGACTCAAAACCGTGATGAATAAGGTGGACAAAGTTGGGGTCTTATCACGCCCCCGTTCCTTCCCGACAACCCCCGACCAGTTTTATTTCTGTAAGGGTGTTAAAGTAATGGGTCGACACAATCACGTCTTTATTGCATTCACGCATTAACCGAGACACAGTGTCATACAGTCTACTCGAAAAGTTGTGTTAAAAGGTTGTTCAAGTAGGGTTTACTAATAATCACAATTTGAAAATGAAACTTAAATGTATTTTACTTACTTTAGGTAGAACAAAATTTATACGCCAAAAACATTATAGAAGATTTAAAATACACTTGTAAATCAATTATCCCGTTCTCCTTGGTCTACAATCACATGTAAATTTCGAGAGATTACTTCAAAGTTCCCATAAGCTAAGCACTAAACAAATGTATTCAAATGAATTTTGCAGATACCAAACAAAACAGTGTTTATAATATGTAGAAGATAAGTTTAATAAGTTTGATTTGATACTGATTCTACAACGGATGTGATACTACGCCTACTAAGAGAGTGTTTTTTCTTCATCCCTTATTTTTCCACTCCTTGACTAATTATTGGTGTTATACAAACAATTAAAAAAATATTTGTATATTACTCTTAGCTTTACAACAACCTTAAACGGATGCAATATGTGCCAGTGATGAAAACGTTTCGAAGGAATTTCAGTTTTTAGAAAAATTTCACTTCTGATTCTGTTTTTGTTTTATATGTATATTTTTAACCCTTAACTACTATTATTGTGGGGCCAAACTTGACCCCAGCTCAAACTTATTATTTAAGTGTATTATTTAAATGCACTTATCTTGTCAGGAATGCGCTGTTCATCTATCTAATCTCTATTAGGCACCAAATGAGCCAGAGCACGGTCGATTTTCTTCTTTCAGCCTACAGTTGACTTGTACGAATTGTTTGTGGTCAAAAATAGACCCCACTGTAATCATGAAAACGCTTAGTAAAATTGCACGATCTTTATGCAGGGACATTTTTAGCTGTGCTCTTGTGTTCAAATTAAGTTTTGAAATGATAAATATACTTCTTTTTGTACTATAAAATAAGCAATATTTTCGTTTTACCAAGTCTTTTAATAATTTTACATTACAAAACGTGTTTTTTTAGTTATAAAAATGTAACAATAAAGTTAATGTGTAAACTATTTAGTAGTTTATTTTCCTTTAAAAAAACGTTTATAAACTATAAGGCAAAGGTCAAAAAAAAGGTTGTAATAATTTTTGAGCTATCAAATTTTATATTTCAACTTTTAGATGAAACAAATATTTTTGTGTCGAAATTTACCCCACGGTATTAGTAATGCACAAGCATTAAGTATATAAATAAATAATGAGCTTGACTTGTGAGAAAGTAACTAGATAAAATAAAACCTGAACAAAAAATCTCACAATTAATACGTTTACTAACCTCAAACGCGTTTCAACGACAACGTCGCCATCCTCAGTGATGCACGGGCTACAAGTAACCACACAATAACTTATATTGAGTTATAGTTTGGTTACTGTATTCCGTACATCACTGAGGATGGCGACATTGTCGTTGAAACGCGTTTGAGGTTAGTAAACGTATGTATTGTGAGATTTTGTGCTCAGATTTTATTTTATCTATTAAGGATATAAGTAAATAAGAATATTCGTTGAGGCTTAAAAAAAAACAAAAAACTAGAAACGCGTTGATATTTTATGGGGTACACTTAAACATTTATGCCTGGACAAGAACTGTTTTTCACCATTTTAAAAGGCTGGAAAAAGTTAACATTTTTTGTGTTTAAATATATTATTTGAGCAGGTTTCATGAATCACCCAGTATATGTTTAAAAGCTTTAAACTATTTTCATCCCGTTACCAAACAATTACACTTTTTTCAAGTTTAAGTGGATACACCAATGCTTTCAAAGATCCTAATTGAAATACTTTATATAATTAGTTTCGTTATAACTTGTCAATATTACTATTTATCATCCCTTCTACCACTGGGTGATTGCCAAATTTATGTGTGATATAACAAAACATAAACTTTACTCCAGTAAAATAACCACCCTTCCTCGAACTTTATAACAGAACTGTGCCATACAACTAATGTGTTGTTTTAGAAGCCTTAACATTCTTGGTAGTAAACGATTTAGTTTGGTAGCATGTACAATATGCTTCGTTAAAATTGAAAACTCGATGCAAGGGTAGCTCGGTAACAACCATAATTTAGGGACGAGAAACGAGGGTGGATATAGGAAAAGGGAGGGGTGTAATCTAGTTAACTATTATTGTGGTCAGCAGAAGAATGAAATGCACTTAGCTATGTACAAGAATTTATAGATTGCCTGGGGGTGATACAGGCTTGACTTACCCATTGAAAACTCTGCGGTTGGAAGCATGGTTATTTTTACATATCTGTAACAAAACTACCACACAGTTTACTTAACATTTTCAAGGCTTCTAAACTACAGTAAAGGGATTTATTTGTAAACCAATTTGTATACCAATTTATACATACGTAATTTATATATGGCTTTAGACTAGGAAACATAAAATAATATACATTTTTCCTGACGTAGCACTATCCTACAACGACGGTAGTAGGCTAAGTACTTTTTTCGAAATTTATCTAAAGTACAATATCTAAAACACTTTATAAAAAGTGTTAAATTTAAAATATCCTGATTACTTTTTGAGGAATTAACTCTAGAAAAGTAGTATTTTTACCTTTAAAATGTCCGAGCAATATTTTATTTTAATTTATGTCTGTCTAAAGATAATTTTATCCAGATTCACAATGTGTTTATATATTTTGAATACCATTATTACGTTTTGAGTTATTGTGGTTTAAATAAAACAAAATTTTTTTTATTGAATATGAGCCTTTAAAATATGACAAACCTATTGATACCTATATCAAAATGAGCACAATAGAAAAAATAATATACCATACAAAAATGTTTTTGTTATAATAATTCGTTTATGAGAAAACTCAAAATTTGTTTTTGTCCATTATAGGGTTGGTCCATTGCTGACGGTTTTTTAAATGTCTATTGCAGACATTAAATAATTTTAAATTAACGTCAAAAGTATGTGTTGTACTAATATGAAACTG
>JAGFPH010009322.1:30015-40737 GCA_018207615.1 Philaenus spumarius | reverse complement strand
CATAGCCCTGCTTATAATCGAGCTTTAGCTCGGTCTCCTGGTACTAACTAATAAAACGTATACATCGGAGGAAATGTTGATCAAATCTTGTGAAAGTTTTTTTAAATCCGTTAAAAACTTTGTGGATATGGTAATTAAGCCATTGACCTTCTTAAGTGGACCTCCATTTGGACCACTTACACTATTAATTTAGGAGAAAGTTGAAAACTTTCCTTGAATTTTCGAAACAATTCAAAATAGTTATAATAAATTTTAAGAAATCTGTGCAATTTTCCCAATATAGCGGTTAAATTTATTACGAACGTTACGATGTTTTTAAATTCTAAACCTTTTAAGAGTTTTTTGTTGTTGTTATTTGTTTGTATAAACAGTTTAGGAACTACAAAGAGCGGAATCAAATTTTATGCGTTTTCATGGTTATAGTTTTCCTACTTAGAACACATAAACCGAATTTGAAACGCGAACAATGATGGAGTAAATTTATAAGATATATTTATAAATTTGTAAGAATAAAATATTTCGACATTTTGAGGAACAATTGTAATTAAAAGTAAAATGTTGGATAAAATCTGCAATGAACTGTATAAAAATCATTTTGTACTTATTAATTAAATCGTTTATTTTATTAGGTATATAAATTGCCGACAATTGTTTGCTAAGGGCTCATGCTTGCAAACACTTTCTTCCCCAAATTTGTTTTTCGTCTCATACTTTATCTGTGTGTAGCCTCATTTTGACGAGCGTATTCTGGACAAAATGATGCGTCCCTTTTTTATTTCAATTATGACGTTCAACAGGGTAGATTTTCAAATTTAATTTTTGTTAACAACATTAAAAGCTATCTTTGAAATTCCATTCCAAAACCTGCTACATTCTGTTCAAATGAATGCAAAGCAGTCGTTTCTTGGAAGGTCTTCAAATATTTGAAGAGAGTAATGCCCGCGAAGGATTGAATTATATTAGTACCAAATGGTCCGACTAAAAAGTTTTTATTATGACTTTGGTCAAGTTGTTTTGGTCGAAGTTGTATACATGACCTTAAGAATAACCAAGGCCAGGGTTTTTATGAATTGTTTAAGCACTATGAGTGTACATTATTATCCCTACTATACCTGTATCCCTAAAAATAAACTACTAGTAGTTCACTTAGTTATATTTTCCTTTTTGTTGAAATATTAAACCTGATCAACTAAATCAGTTGTTGTGTGTTCATTGTTGTTCACAGCTGTTTCTTTTGTAAGCCTAATAAAGTAACAGAGGCCTTTAGAATAGTTATTTTACACTTTAATGTTATTCAAATAGAAAAATAAATCACCGCGCAACTGAACCGCTGACGTGAATTGAGCAAATTTCCAAAATTAAGTGTATAGGCCTATGTTTTAGGGTTTCAAACAACAATTTGGGAAGTAGGTCTATTCACGACGGTGCTGAATTGCTACAAAATAGTTTGCTCGCCATTCCGCATGTTGGGAGTATCTTCAATACAGAAAGCATTGCGTGCATCGCACGCCATTCCCCGTATTGGCAGTATCTTCAATACAAAATGCATTGTGTGCTTCTCACGCCAACCCCACGGTAGAATCCACCACATGGCTTTGAACCGGGTACTTTTATGGTATTTCACGTTTTGATCGATTTTGGGGGAACAAAGCGAGCTATAAAATCGCGTAAAAATACAAAATGTGCAGAATAACATCTTACATTTATATTTGTAGAAAAAACTAAAAAATTCATTCTCGTAGGAAAAATCTTTAAAAAATTGTTACTTCCGGTCATAAAACGTGCTTCCGATTGTTGGATTTTTGTAATAGCGAAAGATTACATCAACACGCATCCAAATAATGACCATTGCGGGGATAAAATTAAATAATTATAAACAGCAGGAATTAAAACATTCTTCTATCACTTTTTCAAAAAGTGTAAAGATTGGGTGGCTATACAAAACAATAAACTCTGACGAATTATACCCTGCGCGCGATAACTTTTCACTTGGGACTTGCACAGTTTGGCAACGCTGCGGGTCGGCTCGCTACCCCATCCCACTTATCAAATGTATCCGGTTGGACGATGACTCACAACTAGGCACCTAGTAAAAATTACACTTTTTCTTCAAAACTTAATGAAAAGTTCATTATGACTATGCATCTTAAAGATAATTTTCTAACAAGAAATAATATATAAAAATGTTTGTAATCAGACAACTAATAGTATTGGAAAAAGGGTAAACTAAATATATTGTGATCGTTTTGCGGAAAAACTAACATTTAAATATAAAATAAATACTATTAACAAAATAATAAATTCAAAATAATATAAACTTTCAAAAATGTCGTTTTTAACCTGCTCACATTAAATATCTTATTGTAAAAAGTACAATACAAAGTACTTTTTTTTTATACAAAATGGCGGATTACGGCTAAACTAAGCCAAAATCGAAAAATGTTATACAACATTTTCGACTTACTTTTGCATGTAAAATCTGAATCTGAATAGCCCGCTACAAAATTAACTAAAAACTTTGTTAAATTTAAAAAATATATGATTTTAGGCTAATTTTGTTTGTTGTAGACAATTACCAAGAAATTATGTTTTTGTCGATAACTCGGTTATCCTTTGACCTACTGAAACTACAAAAAAAAACTACTGTCTGTCGTTAAAAAATAAAAATATTTTGTCTCTTGTAATTTTTTTGTAAAGTTAACGGTTTTTAAGATATTCCACGTTAAAAATTTGTAACGGCCGCTATTTTGAAAATTATAAAAATAAATTCTTTGTGTTTGGTATACTTTTTAATTGTAACATATAAAATGCTTATTCTAAATTTGAACTTTATATCTTATCTATTTCCAGAGTCACAGTGAACTTTTGTAAAAAAAACAAAATGGCGAATTACGGCTAAACTAAGCCGAAATCGAAAAAATGTTATACTACATTTTCGACTTATTTTTGCATGTAGAATCTGAATCTGCATAGCCCGCTACGCTTTACTGAATCACCCTGTACATCTAGACACAATACTTATAATTGTCCAATTTTAATACATTTTAGATATTTATTATCAGCAAAGTATGACCAAACATGTTATGATAAAGAAATATTGAAAAATGTATCAGAAGAAAAAAATTATAATTTGCAATTTCGAAAGAGCCTTCTCAGGAAGTGCACCTGTGAGTCAGCGCGA
The DNA here is from genome assembly GCA_018207615.1 of Philaenus spumarius. Classification (NCBI taxonomy): domain Eukaryota; kingdom Metazoa; phylum Arthropoda; class Insecta; order Hemiptera; family Aphrophoridae; genus Philaenus; species Philaenus spumarius. The sequence continues at coordinate 37,556 of JAGFPH010009322.1, read as the reverse complement.
TAAGACTCATCCGCTCGTCTCAACAGTGCGACGTTGCCGATACCATTTTCACAGTAAACTCCAAAAATCCCAAGTGCAAAGTTATAGCGCGTGCAGTATAAGTTCGGCCATGGATATCTTCAAACCACCAAAGCCGTCGAAAGGAAGTGGTGGTTCTCGTCTACGCATTGGCCGTTCACGGGTTTCTGATGCGTCATGGGGATCCTCCACTTACTGTTCTTTCCATCAAACACCTTCGTTTAGGGTGTATAAAATTAATTGTGCGTAATAGGTTTTGCCTACCAAATTGCATTCAGAGGATGCTGGCTGATGACATCCATACCATTAATACGGTGTTAGAATTTCTCCATCGTTTGAATATGATTGGTAACATTTAAAAAATACATGCCGTTTTATCCCAAATATTTTATTTTATTTACCATAAATACTATGTTAAGACGTATACCTTGTTATGTAGTTTTAATTAGTGTTGTATTCATTGTTATGTAACAGGACCCTTTATAGCCCTGTAACAAGTTGTTATTGCTACTGCTAACTAGTTTCAGTAGTGTGTGTAAATTAATATTAAAGATTTGTACCTGTGTGATTGTTATTGTAGAAATCTCAATTAATTTACTTATTAAATGTATGAGCGTTATTTAAAAGCTCTCTAAGCGATGATAATTGCTCAGAGGTTTCGCCTTTAAAAATAAGACATCAATTAAGATTGAATCCTCAATAGATTTTCTATCCAGTATGTTAGTAACAATACTTGTTTCTTTAAAACATTTAAGGTACAACAAAAAGTTGTTTTAATAAAAATCATCTCCAACATTATTTGGAGAATATCTTGAAAAACACATTTCTTAATGAAGCCATTTCAACTTTTTTTTGTTTTATAAATATGTCAAATGTGACGAACAAGTGATAATAAAAGGGTTACATGTGAATGTCTATGTCATCCTGTGCGCCCGCATCAATAAAATGCTTTCCCTTTTTTTTCATTAACGCGCCAAAAGAACTCCAAATAAGCGGTACCAGATAACTGCCACATACTTTCTCACACTTGAAACTTTATACCTTCCCAAGAATTGCTAAAGTATACATTACCATGGAAAATATTAGATGTATGTAATACACATCCATATTAAGTTTCATATTAGTTTCATTAAAAATATTAACTAATAAATATTAGTATTATTATTATTAAAACTATTCGATCGATTTCGAACAAATTTGCACCAAACATGTCAATTCAACCTGTATAGATGCACGAAAAAAGGTTTTGAAAATTTTGAAAAACAACCCCCTTTTGGCCCAAAACACCCAAAAATCAGATATTATTATTATTACCTAAACGAGAATGTTTAGAAACATGCGGGTTTTTTCATATGGTAGGGTACATTAAGGGCTACAAATAAGCCAAATTTTATCAAAATCGTTAGAGCCGTTATTGAGAAATTTTGATTTTTCTCGTTTTTTTACCATTTTTGAAAGGTAAACCCCCTTAAAAATAAAAATTTGGGAAAATGAAAAAAACGCCTGGAGATATTCCAGTGCTACACCTACATACCAAATTTCATCAAAATCGTACCGTTGGTGTGGTCTAAAGCTCTGTACACATCCTCACAGACACACGGACAGACATCACCAAAAAAACACTTTTTTAGGTTCAGGGAGCACCAAAACAAATAATTCCACTAAAATTATTTTTGGGTTCAAGGAGTACCAATACAGATAATTCCACTAAACAATTTTTGGGGGTTCAGGGAGCACCAAAACAGATAACTCCACTAAAAATTCAAATTCGAAAATTTGGACTAAAACATTACTTTCTCCTTATACTACGTATAGAGGGGGAGAAAGTGAAAACATATTTCCAGCGAGGAATAGATATAATTTGGCGAATATTTAGTAAAGCCTTATTGTCGAAGTTTGATATTTATTCTGTGTATTGCAGTTGGTAACCCTGTTCTGCCTGGCCTACGCGGCGGCCAACGCACATCACACGCCCGAACACAAAGAAGAAGCTCCGGCGGCCGTGGCAAAGCCCGAAGGAACAACTGCTGCCGAGGAGAGCCCTGTGGCACCGGTAGTGGATGCGGAAAGTCCGGCTAAGACGGTACAAGAGAATATCGCTCCCGAACCCGAGGCCGAGAGCAAGCCTGTACCCGTGATCCCTGATGTGGCTAGCGACAGTAAACACGAGCATGACCACCATCATCACCACCAGCACTAACACGGCCGTGTGCCTTCATTCAATATATCGCTTGATGCGACTTCAACAATATTGTCAAAATGTATTTGTATTGTAAGCTGTTTATTTGTTAAGAAATGTGACTTTAAGTAATCAAGTGTGTTTTGTTATTACTCGTCTCCTACTAACTACTAGGCCAGTCGGTAGAGGTAATTTTAGACCAAAAGTTCCAGTAATTTACAATACGGCTGATTTTTTTTTATATAAGTACATTCAAGTATGTAGATTAATTAACATAAAAAAAGTTTACCAGTCTATCGATTTCCCAAAGTCGAAAAAAAATCGATTATCATATTTTTTTCGATTATCCTTAATATTTCGAGCTGGGATGAAGATAGAGAAAAATAAAAAATACCACCGTGTAGGGGAGGTATTTTTGAACGAAAAAGGTCATATGTATTTATTTCGATTTTTTTTTCGACTTTGGGAAATCGATAGACTGGTAAACTTTTTTTATGTTAATGTACATACTTTAAGGTACTTATAAAAAAAATCAGCCATATTGCAAATTACTGGTAGTTTTAACCTATACCGATTGGGCTATACCTCCATGGATAACTTCTGTTTGGAACTAAAATTAAAGCAAAAATACACTTAAGAGAAGTGTGAGGCTTCCGTACTGTCAGACATGAAAGTTTTACAAATATCATGATCGCATCAACCCTTTATCTATACTAATATTATAAAGAGGTAAAATTTGCTTGTTTGTTTGTATGTAGGGGGTAATCTCTGGAACTGATGAACCGATTGAAAAACTAGTTTTACTAATAAAAAGCTACACTATCCCTGAGTAACATAGGCTGTACATTCATTTCGATAAAAACCATTTTTTATTTCAATATTTGTAAATTTAGTCGGAAAAATTCTTAGGTTAGGCCTAGACTGATGAACCAACACATTTATTACCATAGCAACCGATCGAATAAAATAACAGATAAAACAGCTGTTCGCTCTAATATTTCCATTAACAGCTGATTTCAAACTTCGAAGCAATTATTTGAATTCCTTACTTTTAGGTTAGGTTTTTATTAAAATGTAGACCCGAGCCTTGCTGGTTCTCTTTTATTGCAACTGCTGTTATAAAATATACGAAATAATTTGATTCGAACATTTAAAATTATTTACCGTCTTAGCTTTCGGGTTATTATTGATAGTACACCTTTATTTACAAAGAAAACATCATGATTATGTGTATAGAAGGTTCCAACGGGGGGGGGGGGGTTTAATGGGCCATTATTTTTAACTTGTAAACTGTAAATCTGACAGCAAACTTTAAGTGAGGAACCTTTCCTTGTTTCTTGAGAAATTAAAAAAAATTAAGTGAAAATATTTGTAAATGGCCGCGATTTTCCAATATGGCGGTCAACTTTCGAATTTCTTATGGAACACCCTATATTTTTATGATTTTACAAGTTATTTTAAGACGTTTTTGTTGTAGGTGTTTTTTTTCATACGACTAAAAGTTAAAGGGATATAAAGTTCTAAAAACAGCCTAACTGAGTGCAAGATATTTTTATATGGAACGTTTTGCACCAATATAAACGCTGTTAATACTAGCTCCACATTGTTTAGAGTTTGGACAAACAAATCAAGTTTTTGTTAGTATTTCAATGATGTCTTGTCTATTTCGATGTCTTACATTAAGCTGTGTATTGGTCACGGCTTAATCGTAAATTCCGTGAAAATAACAGAGTTTACACTGATCTGTTTGCATTGGCTTTGCCATGGGTCGCCGCCATGTTTTTTAACGAATCGAGCAGGGGGGGGGGGGGTAAACAAACTCCCTGACTGACTGACTTATTTATAATCATAGTACAGCCCAAACTATTTATAATAAAAATACTAAAATTTTAGGGTATATTCTATTGGGGTCATAGACGCACACTAAGAAAGTGTTTTGTAAAATTTTAAAGCGTAAAAATTGTGAAAATACGGAGGTTAAATCCCAGCCCTGAGACACATAAATAAAACAGCTGATAGGATCTAAACCTTAGCAACACAATTTTAGGCTAGACCTATTCTGAAACTATATTCATTATCAAAGTAAACAATTTAGCCGATTTAGAATCACAACCGACACTGTTACATATTATAAATAAAAGAACTGATTTAGATCAAAAGTTTAACACAATTTTAGGTTAGGGCTGTAATGCTGAACCATCACACGTTTCTGGAAAGCATTTGTATTTATTACCATACCAACCAAATTGGCAAATTTAGAATAGGCAAATTTTCTTAGGTTAGTTTTACTAAGATGAACCTATTAGTTTTATATCTCACTATTATCATTGTATTTGGATAACCTATTATTCATGATCTATGCTATTATATAACACAAATCGTTCCATTCACTCAAAAACTCTGGCCCTACTGCGCAAGCGCCAGTGCCTACTTGTCACCACTACCAACATCTACCCCGATCCAATGCCTCTGTCCTAATCAATTGTCATTATCGTGAAAATATCAGAGTTTGCAATAATCTGTTTCCATATCGCTTCGTCGCGGGGGTTGGCGAACAAAGCGAGCAGAGGGTGGAGCCCCCTAGTATGTTTATGTATTTTTAATACAAATTTAGTTCCTCTAAGTTTCGAGGAATTTGCAGATTTCGAACTAATTTGCACCAAACACGTAAATTAGGCCTGTATAGATGTACCTACGAAAAAAGAGTTTGAAATTTTTTGAAAAACAACCCCCTTTATGGCAAAAAAAAAAACCAAAAATCAGTTATTATTATTATTAGCTAAACGAGCATTTTTAGAAAGATGCGGTTTTTTGCATATGGTTAGGGTACATTAAAGGCTACAAATAAGCCAAATTTTATCAAAATCGTTAGAGCCGTTTTAAAAAAAATAATAACTGATTTTTGGGGTTTTTTGCCAAAAAGGGGGTTGTTTTTCAAATTTTTCAAACCCGTTTTCGTGCATCTATACAGGCCTACTTGACATGTCTGGTGCAATTTTTTTTTAAATGGATCTAATAGTTTTCGCTCTAGCTTTGTATACATACAGACAGACATTTTGTAAAAACCACTTTTTTGGACTCAAGGGGTCCAACATCGATTTTTTTTGCAATCACTATACTTTCTCTATACTATAGTATAGTGAGAAAGTAAAAGTAATCGACTGATCATGAAATCTAATAACGAATCATAATAATAATCGCAGTAGTCGTTCGTCATCGGTTTCTCTCGTCAGAAATTCATTTACTCTTTGTATTGCGAATTCACCCGAGTGTAGAGTCTTCCGGGCCGATTGTCAAAGAGCAGTAATCTATTTATTGGTATATAATAATTTAGCGATGCAGATAATATTTGTACAAGAGGTGAAACATAGCCTACTTGCAAAGTTCGCTTTGCCTGGAAACGTTATACTGTTGCAAATATGTTGGAGTTAAGTAAAATGGTTTGTAAAATAGAGTTATCCTCGAGTTTCATTTGCTTATGATCAATCAAATCTTAATGGCGGGATAACACAATAAAAACAAAAATGAACAATAATCTTGTGGATAAAACCACTTATATTTATTTACAAGAAGGTTCAGATGGCAAAAAAACACACAACTGTTTTTGCCATCCAAAATTGATCAGCTGGTTTTGCGAACAACAATGAAATAATTTATATGAAACTATTTAGTTCACGGCTGCATAGTTTAGTTTATTCCATTACAATGTATACAACATAATTCTCTTACTGAAGTAATGTGACAATTCATAACCAAAGATATAAAACATATGATACAACAATATTAGAACAGCTGATTCTATATAAACTTAAACTGACATATACCATATAGTTCAACACAACCCTGACAGACGAGTGGAATTTTGTTCGAAGATAATTGAAAAAGACTGACGAAGATGCCAAGTGGTATCAACGAATCGTATTTTCTGACGAAGCTATAGGTACTGTAAACAGACATCATTGTAATTTCTATAACACACAAAATCCACATATCTTACAGGAAGAAAACTTGAAATTAAAGGGTAGGCCTATAACAGTTTGGGTTGCTGTCACCAAGGGTGGTGTTTTATCGTACGACATATCCCATCAGACAATCACTGGAGACAGATACGCATCAATAATAACTAATCACATAGTTCTTCATCTTTCTCAAAAGGAAATGAGGGATGTTTTCTTCCAGCAGGATGGAGCTCCTCCACATTAAGCTAATGTGGCCAAAGTAGTTTTACATCAACATCTTCATAACCGTTGGATAGGTCGTGGCATAAGATCGGGGCTTTTTGAAAGAAAATGTTTATTCTCACACTATAGCAACAGAAAATGAATTAATGAGGTTGATTGAAGAGGAACTGCTGTTGGTATCTCGGCAATGTTTCAAAAGCGCTTATGACTCATTTTTGTTTCGTTGCTATCAGTGCTTAGCTATTGATGGACGTCAGTTCGAATAAAGGTTAATGAAACAAATAATTTGTTTCATTAACAAAGAACACAATTATTGTGTTCTTTAATTGTAACTTTCTTTCATTTCAAATCTCAAATTTGTAATGGTTATATAAAATGATTACGGCAAATAAAATTACTTCGACGAAAACGTAAAGTTATTTTGTAAATATAAGTGGTTTTACAGACAGACATTTTGTAAAAACCACTTTTTGGACCCAGGGGTCCCAAAACGGATATTTCCACAAACATCTCAACATCGATTTTTTTGCGATTACTATTCTCTATAGTCTACTATATAGTATAGTGAGAAAGTAAAATGTATTTTAATTATTTTACAACAGTCTGCAATCGGTTATTTTATCCAGATTTACATTTTTCCAACCTTATTAGATTAAAATGTATAATTATAGATTATTACCATTATTCTAAACCCGCTTTGTCTGTAGTAACAAATCAATTAATTATTGAAACAATAAAATGACCTTGGTCGACACGTACAGTAATCTGCTTTTACCGATCTTGTGCGCATAGTTTTGTTTAACGCCAATAGATGGCACATGCGTCTACTTATGTTACAATAGATACTGAAATAGACTAGATTTTACGTTGCGTTTAGATGCTTGTACGGTTCACGCTAACAGATGCTAAATACAAATTAGTAATAATAATTGTAAAATATCAAATAACACTGTTGCAACAGTTTTTGATGTATTAGAGATATTTATTTAATACCTTTGAATAAATTGTTTACAAAAATAAAGCATAATATAATCTTTTAATGTATCCTGGTTAGAAGTATACAAAAAGTCGTGCATTTGTAAAAAGTATCAAATACACAAAATATATTGACAAGTATAAATAATATTTCTTTATTTTCTATATATAATTTTTAGAGTGACTAT
>JAGFPH010009321.1:18633-47910 GCA_018207615.1 Philaenus spumarius | reverse complement strand
TCGTTAACATTCTATCATTTACCTTTTAATTTTAAGTAAGTTATTTTATAAATAATTTTGAGACGAAAACTTATCCTGGTTTACTATAACTATAACACTATTTGTATAAACGATAAAGAGTGGATCTTACTCGCAAGACTTATCATTGAGCGATGCTATATTCAAAGTGGTTGAGGTAATTCTGGTGGTAGGCCTACGTCATTTATTAATATTATTTTTTCAAGTTTGGACCTCGTTTTATTTAAATCGCTGTATAAAAGTAATATTATTTAAGTGAATAGTAATGATCAAAATGTAACTATCTTAACTTCTTATTTACATAATTAAAATGTGTTTAGGTTTACAGTCTTTTACGAAGGATTTAAATTTTTGATGAAGGCTATTGACTAAATAAGAGCCATTTTGCTAAGTTTTTTTTTTATGTGATGGTACGAAAATAGTTACCTACATATATATGTGCACTTATAAACTCACCCTTATAATGTACTCTTAAACTCAATAAAGATACGTAAAATAGGGATTTTAGAAGTGAAAATTTCAAAACTTTTCATTTTGAGTGGACCCGGACCACCCTTTCCGTCACTTCCGGCCAGTATCAAAAATTACAAAAATCGGAATATCTCCGTATTACTTCTCAAAGAACGTTCAACAAAAAACCAAATGTATGAAGGGGCTATCTTTTATGTCTTTTATTATTGTCTGAACGATTGATAGTTTTCGAGCTATTAGGCTTTAAACATTTTTTAACTGCCGCAATTTTAAAACCATAAATTGCATTTCTTTCAAAATTGTATCTGATATGTACATTTATTAGAAAAAATAAACCCACCTCTATTTGATATTTCAAAATCTTTACGAAGGGAGAAATGTTTTGTAAAAACCACATACAGACTAAGACGGATAGGGCTGGTAAGTTTAGTCAACAAGTTTGGGTGAGTAATTACTGGACAGGGATCTTTTCCGTTATACGTGTACCACTATCACTATTTAAGTAGAAAGTTTTATGCGTAAGTTTACTATTCGACCCGAGCCTAATATTTTTTGCAGACAACGACCTAATATTTTTGCAGAGTACAATAAAAAAAAACCTAAAAGGTTCTAACCTATAGTATTTAGTCACAGAATGTTTACCTGTATTCTACTGTTAAATGTTGAATACAGGTAAACATTCTGTGACTAAATACTATAGGTTAGAACCTTTTAGGTTTTTTTTATTATTCTTGCATTTCTGTTGCCATAGGTTAGCCTAGGATCTAATAGTAGCCTAAACTTGCGCCAAGTTATACGCTTTTCCATTAAACTTCCTATTTATACGTATAACGGAAAAGATCCTCATTTATATAAATGATATTTCTTATAATACAAATTTGAAATTGATATTATTTGCAGATGATACAACTGCAGTAATTAAAGAAAACTGCATTAAAAATTTATCTAGTACAGTAATTCGGTCTCTAAACGAAATTAAATTGTGGTTTGGTGAAAATGGACTTTTGCTAAATCTTGAAAAAACAAACATAATTGAATTCAAGACAAAAGAGAATTTTACAAAAAATGATAATATTCCAAATAGTGTAAAATCTCACAAATTTCTAGGAGTGTATATAGATGATTGTCTAAATTAGAAGACTCATCTTGATTATCCGAAGGGCAAACTTAGACAAATAACCTATGCTTTCTATATTTTAAAAAGGTGTGTTCCAACGTTGACCTGTAAGACGGTTTATCATGCATATGTAGAATCCGTGTTGAGGTATGGCATAGTCATGTGGGGGAATGCAGTGGGTGTTGACAAGGTTTTTTTGCTCCAAAAAAAAATTTTACGGACGATGACTAATCTGCGTCAAAGAACTAGCTGTAGGCCAGTTTTTAAAAATTTAAAAATGTTTACTTTATCTGGACTGTATATATATGAAGTTTTAGTCTGGGTCCACTCAAACAGAAAAATGTTGGATGAAAATTGCTTTAAACATAATTACTGCACCAGAAACAAAGAAAATTACAGATTTCCATCCCATCGTTTGAAATTGTTTGAAAATACCCCACATTACATGGGTCTAAAATTGTACAATGTATTACCAAATAGGTACAAATATTTAAATGAAATGCAGTTTAAGGGTGAAATAAGAACAGAAATTGTAAACAAGGCTTATTATAATGTAGATAAATATTTTGCATGTCCACTTAAAAAAAAAAAAAGAGTAGTTTTTAATAATTTTAATGTGAAATTTGTTTTATATTTTAAGATTGACAATGCGCCTATTTCTGTAAGAAATGTTTTTTTTGTGCAATAAATCAAATAAATAAATAAAAAGATCCCTGGACAGCCTGTATATTATGGAACTAATTTTATTTAATTACAAAAGTAAGAGAGTTACAATTTAAATATTTTGACCACGCAGCTGAACCGCTGACGTGAGTTGAGCGAATTTCCAAAATTAAGTTTATATGTCTAAGTGTTCCAACCAACTATTTGGCAAATTGGTCTACTAACGAAGGCGCTGAATAGCTGCCTACGTGTACGAATTATAGTAGTAGAATTTGTGTGCACCTAAACCTCCAGCGCTACTTCCTTCCGCTCGACCTTGCGGCCTCGGTGAAATCCCCACGTGGATTTGAATCGGGTACTTTAATAGTATTTCACGTTTTGATCGAAACCGGACGAGCTATAAGGTCGTGTAATTAAAACAAAATGTTCAGAATAATCTGCTATATTTATTTGTCTTAGATAAAACACCGAATAAGTTCGAAAGATCTAAAAAAATGTTACTTCCTTGAAATAAAACGTGCTTCCGGTTGTTGGATCTTTTTTACTCACGAACTCGTCCGATCGATTTAGAAGACCAAAGTGTGAAACCAAATTTGGACCAAATCGGACCTAAAATGTGGCCGTTAGAGTGCGAACACATATATATAGATATAATTTTTAATGAAACTCCAAAACATGATCTGGGGACCATGTTCGGTGCTCATTGACCACTCCCGACCTTAGGTCTCAACTGTAACAGCGCATCCTTCCTATGGAAATTCGCTGAAAAGAAGGTAGGCAGTCGCCATTGTGATTTTATTAAAAGCCAAACAGTGATTCTTTGTTTATTAACCAATCAGCTGTTTCTACGTATTGAAATATTAAAGAAACTATTGTGCAAATAACTAACTACACTCATTGCGGCTTCACTGTGACCAGGATTTAATTAAAACAGGCTATTCAATGAAAACACTTAAACTATTATTATATAGTTGTTTGAGTTAATTTAAAATTAAAATACACGGGTGTATTTCATTTCCTGGCAAAAAAAATACTGATTCCTGTTACCAAATTAAAAACTTTGGACCAACTCGGTCGTAAAATGCGGCGGTTAGAGTGCGAACACATAGCCCTAAACACTTTTAAATTCAAATTTTAAGGACACAACAAAACGTGTTCTAGGGGCCATGATCGGTGATCATTGTCCATCCTCGACCTTGGGTCTCACCATAAGACTCACTGCAAGAGCTCATCTTTCTTATGGGAATTCGTTAATATGGCAAGTGGATGTAGAATATTCATATTCGTTAAACTTTAATACATATTAGTGAAAGCATAAATTTAAAAAATTGATAAGTACTATACTTACAAACGGTCCGTTAAAAGTAACGGAGTCTATTAGTTGCGAATATATTGCGAAGAACATATTGCACTAAGCGCACATTATCAGTGTTTTCAATGTGTTTCACCATCAAGTATTCATTGAACGAAGGTATGACGTATTCTTCTCTGAAACCACCATTATTGTTATTATTACCTGCCGATAACTTGCCTTTCCAGTACCCGATAAAACTTTTGCAGATATTATACATATTCGCAATACTGGCGATCGCAGCGAAAGCGTACAAGTACCACAAAATCGAAGTGAGGAATTGCAATTGACTCCGTCGGTTACGGAGGCAATGGAGGTCCTGGTAAGGCGTCATATTAAAGTATTCGCAATGGAATCGACCGTATTCGAACATATTATTGCAGTGCTCTTTCATACGATAAGTCTCACAAGCGTTTAAAGCGATTACTACGAGAGAAAGCGTTTCTAAAAAGATATAATTTCCGAACGCGCGGACGTGTTCGTAGTGGACTTTAAAAGCGAGCTCGCGGATTTCTTCTCTCACGCCTCTGCGCCATGACTGCGACCACATTATCGTTTCGGGTATAATGCGTTTTATCTTCCTTTGTACGGACCAATAAAACGAAAAAGCGACGCCGAACATAACGGCTTGGGCCGTTATAATTAAGTCGAATATTTGAAAGCTTTTTATTTGTTGTTTGTAAAACGAACTGATGTTATTGTATTGCGGCAGTTTGCTCAAATTCGCTTCCTTCTCCTTCGAACTGGGTACATCGCCGCACTTGTCCGATGCGAAGAGTCCGAACAGAAAAGTCAACGTGATTATCACGAACAAGAACATCAGGATTTGTTTGAACATTTTCCACGCTTTCGCACTTGTTTTCGCACGGAATTAAACCGATAACTAAGCTCCGATAAAGAATTGCGAATCCCTTCCATGGTTACCCCTCCCTCCCCCCATCAAAACCTTCTCCAATGCTTACGTGATGACTGAAAAGCTGACTCAGGTGCCCACCAGTACACAGCAGTGTTTGTTTAACAACACAAATCATTTGACTGACAGATCTGTTGATAAAATTGTCGGTTGACATAGGAATAACGGTCCTTTGATATGCTTTACTGGAATGTCGCGGCTAAACATCGATACACTTGTTACGTCATCACGCTGTTACGTGACCTTCGGTGAATAGTAAAAAAGTATTTCGAAAAGGGAATTTACATTAATAAACCGCGATCCGTAGACGCAGTATAGTAACGAAATCAAGGTTGCACTAAATATGTAGGATCGCTGTAAAGCACCTTAGTATATGTTTAGGCCTATATATTTTAATAATTTTTCTTATACACTTCCCTAGCAAGGGTTAACCCTAGAACCGGCAATGTTAACAAAAATGGATTTTTTGGCGTGTGCAAGCATTTATTCAAAAATTCGCCAAAAATAGTAAATGAATCCCAATCCAAAAGTGTTCCATAGCTTTTTTGTAGAGAAAGGTTCAAAGAATTTGTATATGCCAGTAAAAAAATTATAGATGTAAAATTTAGAAAGTTATTAGCTCAAGAAACAAAAAATGTTTAGTTACGAAAAATAAAAGTTCAACTTTAAGTCTACATAAAAAGTAGTAAACATTTTTTGTATTTTTTTCCATAAATGTAAAAAAGTTTTGTAATTTAGATCTCAATAGAACTGTATAAAAACATTTAACATTTTCAAATTTCTTATTTTGAAAACACGAGATTTTATGTTCTTACTACAAGTCTGCTATCAAAAGTATGCCAAGTTAGAAACGTTATTTACTAATATATGCTGTGCCCAAAAATAAAATATTATTATAACAAAGTGTAGAGAATAAATCAAAGAACTGAACTCTATACTTGTAAATTATCTTTTCATAAAAGTGTTTGACTTAGAAGTATTTGAATAACAAAAGTTAGAAAAATATAGTAAACTCTCGTCTGTACAAGATGCGCGCGCATTCTCGTATGTCTCCCTATGTTGAAAACGTCCGTTACGCTACAGATTTGAACGTTAGGTGAGACCGTATTAGCAGTCACTTTCCCACGGTCCTACACAATAAACTGTTCAAATATAGCAAATTTGGGTTACAGGGGAAGTTAGCTTGAAGAATTATCTTTACAAAGATACCAAAATATCTATAAAAAACAATTGAGGTCATACAGATCTCACGTGAAATAAATAACGCTGTTTATTGGTTGGAAAACTGACCAATTGCAAGGGTCTACAAAACCCCTCCTAGCTTCAATACTATACGTTTCGTGCGATCTGCCGGTTCTAGGGCTAATATAATTATATACAGATAGAGTAAAGTACAACTAAACAAATAAAAATAAAATAAAGTTGAAATTAAAACAACACAGAACACACACATCTACGCGGATCGCGAATACCTTAGTCACGGAAGCGAACTGAATAAATAAGTAATTCAGTGGCGGATACAGGATTTCATTTTGGGAGGGGTCATAAAAAGTTAAAAATAACATTACCGAGAATTTAACAACGGGTCTGGGGAATTAAAAAATATATACTTATGAAACTCTATGAAGTAGCCTTTTAATGCATTTCTAGGCCTTAAATATTGTCTTGAAAGAGCAAGAGTTTCCTACATCATTAAAGAGTTAACTGGAACGGTACTAAAATCAATAACTCCACAACATGATCCACTTTAATATCCACTTTGTTTCACTAAATTTAATGTAACACAAGGCCTCACTTATTCAAGTCATACAGTTACTTACGGCGCGCGGCGGAGCGCTCGGTAAAATAATTAGTCCAACCAAAAATTCAATAGAGATTGTTTCTTGTTATTGAATTTAACAGCAAGCAACATCCACAGTGACTTTAAGGGTAGCACATAGGTATATAAAATACAAAAACTATCAGGCAAGGAGTTTTTGCCCATTTTTTATAAACAAAAATAACAATAAATTTTGACTTTTTGGGTTTTCCGTTGATATAATAAACATTTATGCATGGATCACGATATTTCCAACGAGACATTTGTAGAGAATTAAAAAACCTAAACAAATTTTTAAAGAAATTTTAGGCCATTTCTCACCGAGAAAATTTGCTTAAAATTACTATTTTTCAAAAGTTCGTATCTTTGTTAATTTACAAAATTAAGGGCAGATCTTTCGGAAAATGATTGTATAGTATGTGTACTTCAAACAGGCGGAAGATGAAATTTGTCGCATTAATAGTTTTTGCACAATTGTAGTATAAACAATCTAGGCCATTATCTTGCATAATGCGGAGGAGAAGAGAACGGCAGGCTGCTGTTTCCCCTATTATCACTGCCTCTCTCGCAAATTTACGCGTTTCGCTTTATGTTCTGAAGCATTTTTATCATACTTTATAAACCTTATTAAAAAATCGCAGATATACAAATTGTAGGTTTTAATGTCTACTTTCAGAATCTGATTGGTAAATTTAAATCAGGCCACTCAGGTTAATTGGACGCATTATGCATGATAATGGCCTAAATTGTTTATACAGCAATTGTGCAAAAACTATTAATGCGACAAATTTGATCTTCTTCCTGTTTGAAGTACACGTAATAAACAATAATTTTCGAAAGATCTTCTCTTAATATTGTAAGTTAACAAAGATATGAACTTTTGAAATTTTTTAATTTTTAAGCTTTTTTCCGACTTTTCTCCTTGAAAAATGGTCCAATCAGGGTCTATAAAAAACAATTTGTAGGTTTCACAGACAAGATCTATAGCTGCAGCCCATTAAATCAGGGTTTCCTTATATCAAACGAAAATATTTATAGAATTTATACTAAAATCCATATAAACAGCAATGCACAAGTATATCGATTTGTACTAGATTTATTGATTACAAAATATGCTTGCTTATTGGTTGAAAAACTGTGCAATCTTAAAGGTTTACAGAAAACTTCATATCTAAGAAATTATATAAGAGTGACGAATGATTGGAAGGCAGTGTCTGTAAGTTCAAATCTTGAAGAATCCAACTGCGACCTTATATTCTTTCAAAACAAGTCTGTCTAACGATTATGAGCCTTAGAAAAGTGACAAGTTTTTTGTATTTTCCTTGTGTTTTCTCGCTCGGCGTCATCTTTTTAGACAACTACAATTTACAAACCTATAGTCTATATGATTATATATGTAAATATACGTTTTAGAACAAATTTGTAAATACAAAAATTAATGTCTAAAAATTTTCTTTCCAATGGTTTTTGTTTTATTGAGAATGGATGATTTTTAGTGCGTGAAATAATCAATACAATCACACAATCAGACGATACAATAGTGCTGTCTGCCACTTGCTCGGCGGGCTGAGACGACACTATATTAGTGTTATGTGGCACTTGTAGGGTTAAATCAAACATATAAATCAGGCCTTAAAAAATGTTTGGGGGGGGGGGTCATGACCCCCATGACCCTCCCCCTGTATCCGCCCTTGAAGTAATTAAGTACAACTTACATACAGTGTTATGATTGGTTGGTTGTAAACAATAATTCATATTATCTTTTTAGTTGGTTTATCTTTTCTCGCCTTTTTCGGTGGAAACGCTTCGATCGCTTCATTCAAATCCATATTTCTAGCTCGTTCGTTTTCAATACTCAATAAGCTGAGGCCAATCAGTCTCTCTTGGGCCGTTGGGCTCCTTAAATAATTTGTAATGAGCTTTAACTTGGAAAATGAGCGCTCCTCACTCGCCACAGTTTCTGGTAAGGTCAAGAAGAGAAGCAAAGCTGTGCACAAGACCGGGAAGCTAGGCGCGATTGAGTAGTACTCCAAAAAGAGTAGAAACTAACGTATTAATGTATTTTTATCAAAGTCTGATTTCAGTGCATTGAACAATCCTATACAATTATAAAAAGGATGTTATAGTCAGGGCTGGATTCAGCACTAGGTCCACTAGGCCATGGCATATGGCACACAATGACAGGGGCACAAGCAAAAAAATATTTGTTTAAATAACAAAGAAAAGGTTTATGATCAGTTAAGAAAAGTTTTAATTTTATTTTATTTTATGCAGTTTATTGATGTATATGTAATTATTGTTGATTGAAGTTTTTAGTAGTTTTGCAATGAGTTGCGGCAGGTGGTGTAGAGCCTGTGACTATAACAAGGGCTATACCGTTTCTTTGATATCGGCACTCTGCCGCCAGTCCCACTTTGACGTCACTGCGATGTCAACTGCGAAGACTACAGCAGTGGACTCCTTGTGCGCGCTGTCGTTTACTTGCTGTTGTAACTCGACGGAAAAGCTTCAGTAAAATAAAACTTACATATTCTTAAGCTACATAAAGTAAGGATTCTAACAATATAAAAAACTTGTATTTTAACAGGTATTTCGAATTTTAATAATTGAAAATATTTGAGAATTATCACAGACTGACATGGAAAAGTTACTAAGCAAGGAAATTTTGTATTTTTGGGTTACAAACGAATTTCCAGCGGGAAAGTTGTAGCCAATGAGTTGATCTAAACTGTTCAATTCACCGATTTGTGATAGAATGATTACATCCTTATCCATTATGTTATATTCATATTGTTATTGTAAGGTAATATAGTAATTCACTTGCCCCCAGGTAATTATTACAACTAGAAAAAAGTAAGCATTTTTTCCGACTGACGTTGTTTTCAGGTCGGATCCGGCTTTATGGAATGTAAATGAACAACATCGAGATTATGTGTGCACTAGAGATTATAAATATATAATAGTATGACGAAAATATAATTGTAATAATAATAATAACTTAAGATAATATATTGTCATTATATATATTAATGACAACCCCTCTCCAATGGTATGAAGAGGGTAAGGCAAAAACTCTTGGGCCTAGGGGCGTCCAAATTGAAAATAATGTCCTGTGTACAGTTCTGTATTTTATAATTACGACAACAAACACGTGCTAAAGAATGCTACAAGCAGTGGAACACGTTTTCTACCACGGATCTCCACACAATAGGAAGTGCGTTCATAATTAATTAATGATTTATTTATTGATATTCACTAAGGCGTTCTTGTGTTTAATTACAACTAAGGCAGTGGCCGTAGTTATTAGCGAATTTCCATGGGAAAAATGAGCTATTGCAGTGGCCCTTATGGTGAGACCCAAGATCGGGAGTAGCAAATGAGCACCGATCATGGTCCCCAGAACACGTTTTTGGGTGTCACTAAAATTCATATATATATGTATATATGTGTTCGCACTCTAGCTGCCGCATTTTAAGTCCGATTTGGTTCAAATTTGGTACACATGTTGTTTGTCTACGTCGCTTGGACGAGTTCGTTAACCAATAAAATCCAACAACCGGAAGTACGTTTTCTGACTGGAAGTAACTGTTTTTTGAGATTTTAACTACGAGAATGAAATTCTTTTGGAGTTTTTTCTAAAAATATAAATGTAGGATGTTATTCTGCACATTTTGTTTTTTTACGCGACCTTTTAGCTCGCTTGGTTCCCTCAAAATTGACCAAAAAGTAAAATACCATAAAAGTACCCGGTTTCGAAGCCAAGTGGTGCAAACTCGTGAGGCACTAGGAGGAAACAAATTCTACTAATATATTGCGTACACACAGACAGCTGTTCAACGCCTTCCTGAGTAGACCTATTTCCCAAATTGTTGGTTGAAACCCTAAAACATAGGCATATAAACTTAATTTTGGAAATTTGCTCAACTCACGTCAGCGGCTCAGCTGCGTGGCCGAATTATTTTTTATTCCTCTGTGTCAGGGGAGCACCTAGATAAGAAGTTGGAAGGGGAACTTTTAAAGAAACGCTGTTACGCGGGGTATGGGGATTTGAAATATCCGGAAAATTTGTAAAACTCAACTTTGAAACTTGCGTGTTTTACCATTTAGAGACTTAAGAACCATTTCAACTTTTTATTTTGTTCAAGTGCATTTTCAACTACCGAGAAAATATGAAAAGTAAACTAGTAGTTCAAATTAATCTCACATAATGGATACCATTCTGTTTGACCTACAAATATATTGGTACAGTTTGGAAGTATAGGCCTAATAATGGAAAAAACATTGGGTGTGCTAAGACCACACGTTGGAAGTGATAACTTCTATGACCGATTTATATTTTTATCAGTATCAATATTAGAGGAGAATAAAGTCAACAAATTACACAAGTCAATATATTGTCAAAAAATATTATATCATATTTTGAAATTGCATAGTTATAATATAATAATTATAATATTATAATATTGTATTATTATTATTATTATTATTATTATAATATTATTATGTAATAATATTATAACTATAGTAAGTATGCGAAAAATAGTGATTATTATAATGTAAGCAGTATTTATTTAGTGACTAATGATTTTGAGTGAGGTAGTGTATGCACTCTAGATAGGCTATAATTCTAAGAATAATTCAATATGTAAGGGATAATTATTATTATATAATATCCATTGAGTTGTCGGGTAAAGAAGGTGTGGGAGGAATGAGAATATCAAAGTGGCCTCTCGTCAGTTCATCAGTAAACCTTAGCCTCCCTACTCCCTCAATCGGTTCGCCAAAACTCTCCCACAACAAATAACCATCTCTGAACACCTGAAATTCAAAAAAAATATTTCGGATGCTGCTTGAATTTCACAGGAGGTTAAAAAAGTTACCGGTTTGCTCATATCCGCGATGTATTCTTTTTTTGTTGAATAAATATCTCCTGTTACTTTTAAAGTATATGGTTTGAACTTACGCCAATTGTTTGAAACATGACTAACAACTCTGGTCCTTCCCTGAAACCCCAGTGAATCAATGTCATGTACAATTAAAGCCAAAGAGTAGAATAAGCATTGGCCATCTGGCCTAGAAGAAACTACTCTGTGAGGAATAGACACTCCATTAACGTGTATGATATCCATTGTTGTAATATGAAGCTAAATTTTATATAATAATAATATAATAATAAGTTACAGTAAATTAAAACAATGTAAAATATTACTTTGTCAAAATGTACAAAATGTAAAATATTGTCTAAACTTACTTTAGTTAGAAAAAAATCAATCTTCTTTACAAAACTTAAAACGCACAAATATAATAATGATAATAATTATTATTGTAAGAACTATCCCTTACATATTGAATTATTCTTAGACTTAGAATTCTATCATACACTAATAAATCACTCAAAATCATTAGTCACTAAATAAATAATGCTTACATTATGATGGTCACTACTTTTCGCATACTTATTATAATAACGTATTATTATATACTCTGTATCGTCTATTCCCTCTCCACGCTCTAACTTGTGTCTACGCAAAAATTGCGTGACGCGAGATTTCAGAAACATAGTCAAGCGAAAGTGCCCAACGGACCAATAGAAGTTATCATTTCAAAACGAACATAAACTTATTGAAAAGATTAGAAATGAAAAAGACCAGACTGAAAAGATAAAAATAAAACAGGTCTTGAGAAAATGAATGTTTTAAAAGCGTTACAAAACAAAGTGTTTGTCTTCACATTGTATATTGTATTAGACTACCGTATATAAAATAAACTAATCATTTACAAGCAACTTAGTAATCTTAGTGTTCCTAAACGTGTCCTAACCATGGAATTTAACTCCGGACATCCTGTTTAATTTTCACACAATATAAAGTAAATATTGCTCCTTATGTGATCAATTCCTGTTAGTTTTAATATGACTGATTTTATTTAGTGCGATTTTGTCTTTTGACAGAGACTGTGCGTAATTTGTTACCGTTTCTTTCTTTGAGTTTTTTTATATTATATTTTTAATTTATACTTATTTCCTCAAAGTAAAAAATAAATGAGTAGTTGGTCAACCTTCCAACGGTGCGCACCGATTCCTCGCATTATATATGTTTTTGTTAAATGACATGTGTGTTTGTGTTTGTGAAGTGTTTTTAATGTAATATATGAAGACCTGATATTCAGAGAAGCCAGACGATGGAACATAGATTCCGAAACGCGTTGCCATAATATATAAAGGAAGTCACACGACGGAAATACGAAGGTAAATATAATAATTTTTACTTTAAGTAGTGACTTGGATACTGATGCACAATGTTCAAAAAAATATATATTTTCTTGCATGTGAATATATTTGTATTTTAGTAATCCAGTCTTATTATTATTTCGAATTATGGAACGATTTGTTTTAAAAGTGACGTCTGGCAAAAAACTGCATAGTCAAACTGATTTGGCGTGTAAGTGAGTTCATGGCTAAGGAAGCAGACGGTAAAACGATCGCATTCCTTTAAAGAAATCCTTAGAAAGGACCACTGCAGCTTGTGGAGTGTCTATTAGAACAATAAAAAAAATTAGGAAAGAGAAAAAAGACATGGTGACTTCTCCAGATGCTGAGTGTTCTTTGTTACGCCAAAAAAGAAGACACGTCCGAAGAAAGTGACTGAGATGGGACAACTTCGATAAAAGTGTTGTGCGAAGGGTTGTGTACAATTTTTATAAGACTGACAATTCTCTGCCAACATTAAAACTGTTGAAAAAAAAATTGTTGGAGGCAACTAACTTTCGTGGGAGCATTCAAGCTTGAGGAAATCATAATCTTCATGGGATTTAAGTGGAAGAAAATAGAAAACAACAGGAAGATTTTGATAGAACGAGGTGACATTCGAGCGAAGCGAATTGATTATTTAAAAGTAATTAGGAAGGCCAGATCAGAAAAAAGACCCTTTGTATAATATACAACTAAGGACACGACACAACTATGCAAGGACACAATGAATGCAATAACAAAGGAAGAATGGGTCAATGTGTGTAAAAAGATTATTGACTGAAGAAGAGTATTATCAAAAAGAACACCTAATTGATGAGACCACAGAAAGATTTCTCATAACACTCGGCGGCTCTTCTGATGAAAGTAGTGACGATAAGGACAAGTAGTTCATCCGACGAAGATACTCCATTAGCAACTTCTCTGTAAACATATATTTATGATAGGGTATATAATGTAAATAATAGCGTCAATTGTAAATGTTTAGACAGCAACTACACTGTAAATATATTTATGAGGTATAATGTAAATAACAGCGTAACATGTAAATAATTTTGTACATTTTGTTCATTTCTAAACCTTCCATTGGAGGTCCAAAGTCCTCATGAGAAAAGGTGACGGGAAATGTCTTTGAATCTAATAAATAAATATTTCTACTAATTCAACTGACATTACAAATCTCAATCTCTTTTCTTGTTTTTAATGAACTGAACCAGTGTATAATAATCAATGCTAATATGATATGTATAATATACAATATTTTATAACATTTATAAAATGAGGACGAACTCGGTCAACGGAAACACGGCCTGGCGGCACGGCCCGGCCAGGTGTAGTTTGGAACGCACACATGATGTGTTTCCTAGTCGCTAGGACAAATTCGCTTGTCAAAACATTGGGCGTCCTTAAGACCACACGTTGGAAGTGATAACTTCTATGACCGATTGATATTTTTATCAGTATTAATATTAGAGGAGAATAAAGGTCAACAAATTACACAAGTCAATATATTGTCAAAAAATATTATATCATGTTTTGAAATTGCATAATTATGAGAACATTATAAGAAATTATAAGAAATCTTTTACCGTAATGTACAGTACGATTTTTTTAACCGTGCCCACGGCTCGGCTTGCGCGCGGTGGGCTAGCGGTGTAGCGGGAGGGATTGTAAAGGCAGTTCCACAAACTTCGAATAAACAAACTTATTACAAATAAACAAACTTCTGAATAATTATTCGAATAAAATTATTGAAATAAAAACTACTATGAACTGAACCAGTGTATAATAATCAATGATAATATGATATGTATAATATACAATATTTTATAATGTTTATAAAATGAGGACGAACTCGGTCAACGGAAACGGCCTGGCGGCACAGCCCGGGCAGGTGTAGTTTTAATTTAAACGCACACATTATACCGCTGTACCGAGCGAACCGTAAGTCAAACGAAAAATTTTTCAAATAAAATATTTAATTTGGACCTTTATCTAAAACTTTCTCGCGAACACTTTGTCTCTGACCAACAAATAACAAACTTTTTTTTAATTCCAGCGGTGTAAAAATTGCATGTCATTATTAAAGTGCATTGTTGTAATATTGATTTTTAAAATATGAAATAGGTTTTGTAATTTATTTTCTTTTACCCTACGTCATACGAATCGTATGATTCTTATCTGCGTATCCGTGAAAGTTTCATAATTTTACATCGCTGCTAAGTGTATTAAATGACAGTGTCATTGAAGCTCCGTTTTCGCTGTTTCACGCCGGTCGGCTCAGTTTTCGTGGAGAAAACTAGAGTAGACAGAGCGATTTCTAACGTTATCATTCAGGTTAGTACAATCGTGGCCGAGGGCACGGTTAAAAAAATCGTAAGCTTGGAAGAGAGCCAACCACCGTTTGCTTTAATTTCGCAAACCTTCCTGTGGTTTGCTCCTTCCTTCTAACCACAGATATGAAAAGCTACCTGGTCTCTAGCCGAGGTTTGAACCCAGTATCATCTGATCAGCAAGATACCACGCTATCCACTCGGCTAACTGATAAATCCACGAGTAAGTTACTTTACTATCTCTACAGTATTACACGTACAAGTAAAAACAAATACATCAGCACTATCTAGGAGTGGTTATAAGAAGTTTTTCTCGGTTTTTACCTAACCTAATTCCGTATAATTTGTACTAGTGAGCGGTTTATTATTAAAAATAAAGGAAACATACACAATGCAGCCGTATTGCATACCTCGCAACACATCTCGCCTTCACCTCACAGTGTTATATTATATCATGCTGCAATGTTGTAGTTTTCCTCTCTCCTGAAAAGTAAGGTTTATAATATATGACATTTTGCATAAACACTAACCTATACTTAACATTTTTAATATAGCATAGTTAAAATTAAAATTGCCTAAAAATTTTAATATTTCTATTTTGATTGAAGGGGAAAATGCCATACATACGTACTTTTACTTTCATTAGGTGTGAGAAATATACCGAGTGGTTCAAAATGGCTTAGCAATACTTCATGAGCTAATAAGTTTTCAATCTATTTGCGATTTTGTGTTTTTTCCAAAACAAGTTATAACTTCAGAACCAATAGAGGCATTGATACTTATTTGGAACTAAAGGCGTTACAGTTTGCTGCGGTTGAGACTTTCCGATGCAGGTAGCGTAGGTACGAATCTAGTTACGCTGCTCCTCCTGTCTTCAATAATCTAACTGACATAAAGTAAAGATACTAAGAAAAAAAAAATTAATACTATTCTTTTGAAATTATATTATACCAGTTTTTAAGATAGTCTTATAATTGTTCTATTTACGGTTCAAAATGGTAGCCATTTAAAAATCTTTGCTAATATAAACCGTTTTCTTATTTTCAATTCTACAACCAACTCTTGATATATTGGCATGACATTTTGAATCACCTTGTTGAATAATTTATTTTATAAGAAAATATTAAAAGAATTCATATAATAATTTTTTGCTAAATAATTTAGTTTGCAACCGTTTATTGTTAATCCTATGTATACAGAGCGATTCGCATAATGTTCCAAGCAATTTCTGATCTGATTCCACTAGGAAAAATAATGACAAAAATCATAGGTCAGAAAATGCTTGGTTTTCTAACCATCCGCCATTTTGTTTTTTTACTAAACTCTTAATATCTTTGGAAATAGAGACAATATTGAGCTCAAATTTGGTGTACATATTTTTTACGTAACCTTTGACGAAAAACCAAAACGTTCTTTAGTATATTTTTAAAATGGCAGTAATTTAAAATTTGTAATGTCAAATATCCGCTAACTTTGCAAAACAATTTTAGGAAACAAAAAATGTTAGTTTTTTAATAACAAACAAATCAGTTTTTTTTTATTTTCCCGTAGTTCAGAATGTAACTGAGTTATGGGCTAAAACTAAAAACATAATTTCTTGGTAGTTGTCCATAACGATACAGAAACAACAATAATGAAAACTATTAGTGCTATTTATAAACAAACTTAAGGTGTTGTTCAAAGCTACGGCCCCTGTTTAGCAGACATGCATCCTCATAGATTTCTGCACATTTTAGAAAACACCAGACAATGGCCGAATACTCTCAATACATTGTCTGAGATCTTGAATTGAAGCTACTGGAGATGAATACACTATGCTCTTGAGGTGTACTCACAGACAGTAATATAGGGGATTAAGGACAGAGGGGCGTAACTTCGAACAATTCCTTTAGTTTGTTTATAAATAAACTAGCACTGCTAGTTTTCAATTATACTATTGGTGTTTTTGTATTGTTATAGACAAGTTGGCCTACCAAGAAATTATGTTAAAAAATTTACTTTTTCCATTTTCTAAAATTGTTTTGTTTAGTTAGTGGTTTTAGAGATATTTGACATTAAAAATTTTAAATAACCGCCATTTAAAAAATATTTTTAAAAATGTTCTGAATTTTGTACAAGGTTAAAAGATTGCGTAACAAATATGTAAACCAAATTTGAGCACAATATATTTTCTAATTACAAAGATGTTAAAGGATTAGAAAAAAAAAACAAAACAAAATGCAGGATAATTTGAAAACTTAGATTTTTCGGACCTATGTTTATATGAACTTTTCGTTATTTTTGCTAGTGGAATCAGCTCAGAAAGTGCTTGGAACATTATGCGAAATACCCTGTAAATTATTTAGGTAAGCTAACAAGTTACTAAAGTACGCAGTAGAAGAAGAGTTTAATAAAGTACCAACAGTATGCACATCAAAGAGCATCAGGTCTTTCCAGCTATAGGCCTTCTCGGAAGTAGGCATAACTATCAATGAATACTTAAATGCATCATTTTGTATTGATACATTTTGTATTTGTATTGATAATAAATGCTATCAAATTGAAAAATGTAAACAGAACTAAAAACGAAAACCACTTGGCTCATCCTCCTATACAAAATCAACATCCTTATCACTGTTAATGTCCAAACCTACCAGCATTTACTTTACCAGACTATAGTAAATCTGATTTATCCCTTTGATGTATAAATTTTCTAGGTCAGCCTGTTGCATAAGCTTAGTTAAATAATAGAAAAGCATATAAAAGAGTAAAATATTTTAATTTCTGTTTATTAACAGATTTTCTGCGCTTACTTATTAAAAACTTTAGATTGTGTGCACACATTAAATGTTCAAGTTCGATTGTTTATAATGATTTAACTCGCAGGTACTTATCCGATTTTCAATAAACTTTTTCTGTTAAGTATCCAGAAGTCATCTGGGAAACATGTTCTATCTTTTCTCAAAATGGGACTGTGCAGTAATTGAAAAAATGAAATCAAAATTGTTTGTGTAAGCTTTTACTGGCTAAACTATTAAATATAAACCGAATCATTAACCGAAAGAAATGTTTCCAATGAAAAGATTAAAAAAACGTTTGAGGCAGCATATTTTTTCAGTAACCGTTTGTTAAAATACCAATAATAACCTCATTTGATTTAAAAGTTGCAATTTTCTAGTTGTCACATAATTTACAAAATACTTGAGTGCAAATAACACAATTAAAATACACAAAGCCTACGTATAGGCTATTTGCAACCGGAGGTACTCTTCCACCGATTAAAATGCCTGCTGAGCAAGGTAGGTTTAGACTGTTTTTAAATTGTTTAATATAAGACAGTTCCTTTAGATCAGCGGTTGTCAACCTGTAGCTTTATTTTGGCACTTTAAACAACTAATAACAAAATCAAGAACCACATTGTGCCGATTTTGATGCAAAATATTTAAATTCAAAGGTCAAAAAATTAGTTTTTCCACCCAGAAATTATTGAACCTAATTTCAATTTCAAATTTCTTCTGCTTTCCTGTCATATAAAGTTCATTATCTTCAGGTGTCATATAATCAGGATCCCCACAGTGTATATGTTGAATTGAAATCACCACACATCATAAACTAAAATGAAAAAACAAACACAATATTTAGTAACTTCTACAAGTTTTATTGAGTCTTGCCGACCATGGTTTCACCAGTGACGGCATTGATAAGGCAGCTTAACACAGACTAAGGAAATTTAGAAAACGGACATATAAATATTATAATAATAACTCATTTAAGTTTAACATTAAGTATTGATATGGATATGTAGATGATGTTTTGTGTTTATTTGAAGGATCTGGCAGTAATAAGGTTATACAATTAACTATGGAAATAGGTTTACAAAATCAAATAAATTTTCTAGAACTCACTATGAAAACTGAAAATAGTATCTTAGTTTCAGTATCTTTTTGGAACCTACGTTTTCTGATAATATTATACATTCTACATCATAACATCCTTTTAGTCAAAAATTGGCCGCCTTACATAGCATGTTGCATCGTCTTATTAACATTCCTTTGTCTAATAACGACTTTTGTAAATAATTCACTTTTTTAAACAAATTGATATAAATAATGGATATTTTGTTGAACTTATTGAACAAATTGTGAAATTAAAAAATAACGCTAAATCTATATACATAAAAGCGAAATACCACTTACTCATCACGATTTCTCAAAAACTACCGAACGGATTGAAATGAAATTTCGTATGTAGCTTCCTCTAGGGTGCTAACTAAGAAAGGGTTTTAAAAAATTGGAAATTTTAGGGGGATTTGGGGAGGGTAAACATTACTAAATCACGATTTCTCCAAAATTACCAAACAGATATGAATGAAATTTGGTATGTAGCTTCCTCTAGGGCCATAAGCGCTCTCTAAGAAAGGGTTTTAAAAAATTCGAAATTTTAGGGGGGGTTTGGGGGGATCAAAGTTATTAAATCACGATTTCTTCAAAACTAACGAACGGATTGGAATGAAATTTGGTATGTAGCTTCCTCTAGGGCCATAGGTGCTCACTAAGAAAGGGTATGAAAAATTTCGAAATTTTAGGAGGGGTTTGGGGGGATCAAAGTTTCTAAAATTATAATTTCAGATCTTTTATTATAAATAACAATAGTGCTTTTATTATTTAAGATATCTATATATATATATATATATATATATAAAAGCCAAATACCACTCACTGACAGAACACTTAAAAAGAATACAATTACGTTAAAAAGACTGAAAATACCAACCACCACGGGCATCGCCGTACGGGTCAGCTAGTTATATTTCCAACAGATGGTTCTTAGAAAACCACACCAAAATGGAGTAGAATCAACTACGGTGCATTGGTAAAGTTAGCTATGCGGTTGTAATGTATTGGAAAAGAGAAATCACTGTAAACCAGCTGTTTACTGTAAGAACAATTTAGGGGGAAAAAAGTGGCGTTTATAAACTGAGATGTAACATTTAAGCAGGCAGTAGTTTTAAATGTAAGTTAAGTGAACATGAAAGTAGTTGGTTGTTGGGTCACAACGACTTTAGTTTTTCCAATCATTTAAAAACTCATTTAGTGTCAGGTTTGTGCAATAAAGTTAATTTTAAGATTCTCCGCGTCATCGAACAAAGTAGGAAATTAAATTCATTAGAAATGTTAGAGATTATTTTATAACGATTCCAATCTTTACTAAATGATCAGGTAGAATTTATATTCCTCTGATGAAACCCTGACCATGATCATAATAGGACCTCCGCGCCTTTCTACACCTTTTCCCTTAACTTTTTTTGTTAGCCAAGTAACTGTTATATATCGTCTCATTAACATTCCCATGTCTAATAATGACTTTTATTTAGAATTGACTTGCATCAAAAATATTGCTATGAATAATGGTTATGATATTAAACTTATTGAAAAAATGTTGAAAACTAAATTAATTAACCAGGCTAAACCTCTTATATTCCCAATAGATTCTAATAAAACCGAACCAAAATGGTGTGGAATCAACTACATTGGTAAGGTTAGTTATGCTGTTGGGAATCTTTTAGAAAAGAAAAATCACTGTAAACCAGCTTTTTATTGTAAAAACAATTTAGGGAAAATGTTAATAAATTGTAAAGACAAAATAGACAACATGAAAAAATGTGGTGTTTATAAGCTAACTTGTATCATCTGTAATGCAGCTTATGTAGGCCAAACAGGCCGTAGTTTTAAATGTAGGTTAAGTGAACATGAAAGAAGTTGGCGGTTGGGTCATAATGACTCCAGTTTCTTTAACCATCTAAAAAATCATTTAGTGTCAGATTTTTTCAATAATATTAACTTTAAGATTCTCCATGTCAATGATAAAAGTAGGAAATTAAATTCCTTGGAAATGTTAGAATTTAAGAGATTATTTTGTACAGATGCTAGCCTTGTACTTAACGATCAGGTAGAATTTTTGTCCAACTCGCCTCTACCATTGAAGAAAGAACACTATAAGAAGCGAAACCCCCATGTTATCAGAGGTAACACTTTTCAACAGTCGAAAAAAGCTAGTTGGGGTCGAGGCCAACAGGTACCGCCAGCAGCATCGCCGCGCGGACTGTACCTTCTCTGTTGGGACTGTACCGTCGGTCGGTCGCGTCCTCGTTTGTGAAGTTACTCTAATGGGTCGGATGTTTGGAAATTTGTAATTTTTATTTGTGATAGAGAACATTAATTAACATTATTTTTTTTTATTAGTTCTAAAATTAACAACATTTTACTTTTTAGTTTTACTTTTAAAAATTCAGCAAACTCCGTAGCAATTTCATCTGTAGTCTAATTTTTATTTATATAAAGCTAAAATTTGGAAAACCTGTTCTTTTAGTGTACTTTCAAGTTCAAAGAGTTTACTTGGTTTTAGAAGTGCATTTATATTAAATCTTTAAACTTTAAATTTTGGAAATTTTGTATGCTTGGTTTCAAGAGATTTGTAATATTATATTTGTGTGTATGTTGTTTTCCAATGTATGTATGTGTCAGGGGCGGATACAGGATTTAATTTTGGGAGGGGTCATAAGAAGTCGAAAACAATATTTCCGAGAATTTAACAACAACGGGTCTGGGGCATTATAATATATATATATATAAACTCTATGAAATAGCTTTTTAATCCATTTCTAGGACATAAATATTGTCTTGAAAGAGTAAGAGTTTCTTGCAGATTAAAGAATAAAATAAACACTAATCATTAAAGAGTTAACAGGATACAGGAACTGTACTAAAATCAATAACTTCACAACACGATCATTAAATCCACTTTGTTTCACTAAATTTAAAACAACATAACAACAAGCTTTCACGTATTGAAGTCATAGAGTTCCATACGGCGGGGGCTCCGTAAAACAATTAGCCCAACCAATAGAGATTTTTCTTTTTTATTGAATTTCAGTTTAAAAATTTGTTATAAAATAAAAAAACATATCAGGCAAGGAAGTTTTGCACATTTTTTATAAACAAAAATAACAACATATTTTTACTTTTTGGATTTTTTTGTTGATATTATAAACATTTATGCATGGATCACGATATTTCCAACGGAACATTTGTAGAGCATTAAAAAACTTACAAAATGGTTTTTGAAAACCCCGATCGGACCGAGAAAAGTCGGAAAACGCTTAAAAATTACTATCCAAAAGTTCATATCTTTGTTAATTTAAAATACTGTATTTATGGCAGATCTTTCGGAATATTATTGTTTAGTATGTGTATTTCAAACATTCGGAAGATAAAATTTGTCGCATTAATAGTTTTTGCACAATTGCAGAATAAACAATTTAGACAATTATCTTGCATAATGCGGAGGAGAAGAAAACGGCAGGCTGCTGTTTCCGACACTACCACTGCCTCTCTTGCAAATTTACCATCGGCATCGCTAGCAAATTTACGCGTTTTGCGCTATGTTCTGAAGCATTTTTATCATACTTCATCAACCTTAAAAAAAATCAAAGAGATAAGAATTGTAGATTTTAATTTCTACTTTCAGAATCAGTTTGGTACATTTAAATCGGGCTAATTTACCTTACCCATACTAATTGTTTACATTACGCTCGCTCATTCCCTTATGCGAACAATAAGCGTACACCTAGTTATGGAACACCCAGTATAATAATTTCGTAGTCTATGTGTACCATACTATGCTTTGAGTTATTTTAGTTGTTGCTTACGTAATCGATTGTAGGTTTTTTGTAATAATACGAGAAGATAATATGAAGATTATTATTATTTATTTATTTATTTGTGGTTCCCCCCCCCCATCAGTTCAAAATAGTGACCATAAAACTAAATCGTTTTAGCAAAACTCTCACAAGTATTGCTAGCAAAACAATACTTTGTATAAGCTTTAAATATCCCAAAAGCTGTATTGAACAATCTAATACCTTATTTGAGAACGGCTGAAATTATACGTTTGGTGTCAAAACATACTTAATTGTATTGCTATTTTACCTAAGTTTTTGCATATTTAGTTTTAAATATTTTACCCATTTTGTCCGATTTTATGAAATAAAGTGTTTATTTGTTAATTACTGTTGCATGCATATTTAACATTTACCTTGTAGGCCTATGGGATATTTTTTCAACACAACAAGCTTTTATAATATTTCACAGTAATAGATTATCAAATCAAATTCAGGAAAACCCTATGTTCAAATAATATTAATTGGAGATTTAAGATAATTTTTATACGGTATTTGACATAATTTTTGCATTGTTACAAAAAATCATTTACTACTTAAAATTGTTTTTATATTCATTAAAAATAAATATTAAATTTATGCCACACTTTATAAATGGGTTATTAAAAACATTATCAATAATAAATCATTGTTCAACAGTACTGTAAATATAGTTGCAACGTGCGCCAAATATTGAAACATGTGCTTGCTCCCGACGAACTAAATTCTCTTCGTTGGGGATGATGAAAAGGAGAATTGAAAGTACTGTAGTTTGTACAAGGCAGTGCAAGAGGCAGATATATTCGCGGTCTGATGGTGCGGCGAAATTTGAACTCTGTCTATCATGTCAGTTTCGTCACGGGCGCTGCAAAAGACTGGTGGCGCTCCGAGTGGTTTCGATGTAAACTACCACGCAAGCGTCCGCTTAAAACCCATTAGGTTTCGTTTCGCTTCTTATATTGTTGTTTCTTCAATGCCTCTACTAAACCCATTGTCAACCTTATGACCATACATACCCCACGCCTCCCTCCACTCTCTTTCCTTTTTTTTTTTTGTTGTGAGTAACTGGTTTATGTTTGTTTTTCTAATATTCTTTAGTCTGTAAAGCTGCCTCGTCAATGCCGTCACGGGCGAAACCTTGGTCGGTTAAGATTCACCAATAAAAACTTGTAGAAATTACAAAACATTGTGTTTGTTTTTTAATTAGTATGGAATTCTACCAAGTACCTTCGGTCATCACTATCAATCGTAGAAAATATGTCTGTTTTCTATACTTACTTAGTCTGTGTCAAGCTGCATTGTCAATGCCATCACTTGTAAACCGTTGTTAAAAAGACACAATAAAATTTGTAACATTTACTAAATATTGTGTTTGTTTTTCATTATATAATTTTTTTTAGCTTTTATAAGTATCCAGGAGAGCAGTAAATTGCAGAAATGTTGCGTTTTCTGTTTCCTGAATGTTTATTCCCGCTCCCTGCAACATTCATATCTCAATTTTCCATTCTTCATGATGTTTTATGTAGCCTATTTTTTTTTATTCATTTTGACAGACGGGTGTATGATAAAAACAGTAATCTCGTATCACGTTATATGATTGTTTTGTAAAATAGGATTGAAGATTAATCAATATAGTATATACTAATATTTCCAGTGCGAAAAAATAATACCTCTGATAAACCATTAAACTAATCATTTGCTTACATGTAGCTGTAAGTCATAGTTTGCTTCCTGTTTTTTCTTTCTTTCTAGTTTCATAAATTGAATTTCCGAAATATGGTTCTCATCAAGTTTTTGATTGTATTTGAGTGAAATCTTAGTAAGGACTGTCACAGATATGTTGGTGAATACCGATATTCCAAAAGCCTTAAATAATAATATTAATAAAACACAATGAATATTCCAACATCTAACCCAAGTCTTAGATATTAGAAAATCTTCGCTCTGAAGACCACTAATCAGATTACAACATGTAAACACACATCGAAATACACATGTAAACGATTATTTTACATTTCCCAGACATTGTGTGAGAACATGGCTTATGTGACAAAATATATGTAAAATAATACATGTGAAGAGTTCTAAGTTACTCTTCATAAGGAAAAATACAAATGTAGCAAACTGCATGGAAAAGGAAAAATATCACAAATTTACAAAAATATAGAGATAATAAGAACATCAAAAAGTTTGAAAAGACACTAGAAAAAAGGAGAGGGGAGATAAAGAGATGAACACCAAGAAACCGGCGGAGGATTGACACCTAAAAGCTCTTTAACATAACTAATTACGTTTTACCTTAAATTCCTAAAATTTAAAACCAATCATCAAGTCAAATAACTGATCAAGTAAAAATCAATACCGGTAATCAAGTAAAATCAACAATCAAGTAATATCAATCATCAAGTTAAATAACTCATAAATTTCAAAGAGCATTGCAGGAGCCGGTTTATAAATAGTATCTAGTGAATGTGCAAATATAAATGAAATCAGGCCAATGAAGTGTTAAATAAATTAATGAAACAAAAATATAGTATAAGTTTAAAAATGAGAGAAAGGGGAAATCGCAAATATGTAAGTACATTATAAATTTCAATTTATGTTAAGACAGATCTCGAGGTTAAACCATTTATAGAAACGATATCATATCCAGATAATTAAAATAAAACATACACAGATAGTAAATGGAATAACTATAATAAAATAAATATAATAATATAATAATAATAATAATAATAAAGATTTATTATACAATGAAGGTTACAATAATATCTTTTTTCAAGCTTATTAGACAATGGTTTTTTTAACCGTCTGTCGGTTGGAAGACTATTAAACCTTTTTACTTTAACACCTCTAGCTCTATGTGTTACAAGCATACCGCTAACAAAACATTACAAAACAACAATAAATAATTATC
Organism: Philaenus spumarius; assembly: GCA_018207615.1. Lineage (NCBI taxonomy): Eukaryota > Metazoa > Arthropoda > Insecta > Hemiptera > Aphrophoridae > Philaenus > Philaenus spumarius. Next base: position 22,365 of record JAGFPH010009321.1, on the reverse strand, counting down.
CTAAGCCTGACACCCACACATGATTACATAAATACACATGCACACACCCACACACACACACACACCCCCACACACTCAGAAAATACTATATACTAAGACAAGTAAAAATGAATTACGTATGAAAACTAGGCAAAGATTACCAACAATATGAACATTTTTGCAAAGATTGCCAACAACAACACAAATATTAACAAATGATTGAGGGGGAGCAAAGACATGAAAACAAATACAAAGTTACAACTTTAATAATTAAATTCGCGTACTAATTCCCATCTGTATTGCCAAGCCTGTTGTACGTACCGAGCAAGATAGTTCCAATTTTCCCCGTTAAGCTGTACAAGTAATTCCTCCCAACTCAACTCCAATTTCCCAAAATATTGTTTCCTAATTGTTCCCAAGATTGGACAAATCGCTAAGAAATGGAAACTATCTTCTTTAGCCTTCAAATTACAGAGCAAACAGTTGTCATTTACCCCCTCCACCCAAGGCCTGCAGTTCAAATACAGCAGCTATGCTCTACATTTAATTACATTTCGTACTATCCAAACATCCTTATCTAGATACGAGTTGTTATTCAAATTCAAAGATTAATAAACGGTACGAAACGTTGAATCGGAACGAGCCTGAAGATGTTCTTGTTTATGTCGGACCCTTATCGCTTCCACTAATGCAAACATTTGACCTTTCCATTCTTTCGCTCCATCGAGTCCCTCGCTAAAAGATACAGAATATGTACTCACCATTATATTCCATTCTTTATACCAAAACCAATTGGAGTTAATTATTTCCCTCGCAAAAAAAAAAATTAGGCAGCCTATTACAAGACAACTTTAATACTTTTAAAATATACATTATATGCAGGTTCAAAGTGAAACAAAACAACCTATCCATATTGAACTCCAAATACAAAACATAATTGGGTGTATTTTCGGGTAATTGAAAAAGACGTTTGACAAAGAATTTTAAAAGCTGCTCCACGCGCTCATATTGTCTATAGCCCCATACTTGAGCTGCGTAACAAATTATTGATCTTTGTACCGCGTTAAAGCACGACCATTTCGCTTTCAAAGGAATACGTTTGTTAAAATAAATATATAATTTAATAACAACACTATTTTTAAGGAATTCAATCAGTCTGGTAAATCTTGGTAGAGAATTAGCTGCCAAGGATTGAAAAAAAACCTAATAAGCAATTGAAAGGAGATTCCGGTCCAGTTTAACAATCAATTTAAAATTTCAGAAACTGTTGTTAAAGTTAAGGCTTTAAAATAAAGAATTATGTTAACTTAACTAGCAAATTTTTAATTTTAAATAGCAATATTCATTATGTCTTTATTAGCTAATTTTAATAAATAATCAGTCTTATATATTGAATATTAAGGAGACTGCATGGTAATTAATTGGTACAGTTTCCCTTAACAACATTAAATTTAATAATTATCAAAATATTAGGGAGTTGTTGGTTTAGTAAATTTAGTAACTTATCATTTAGAAAGAGTCAAATTTATAATTTAAATATTAAGACATTGTATATTGAATAATTTGTACAATTCAAATTAAGTTCAATTTTCATTTCAAAGTAGCATCTCGTAAATTTAACCATTGTAAGTAAATTCAATTAAAATCCTAAATGTTATTTAATTGATAAAATGTTAGCTATGTAAAATATTTTAGTACCAATTACTCATTTGATACAAACTCAAAACGTATCTTTTATTTCAATTAAGTGGCTTATAAGTCACCTCTCAAGCCAGGCAAATTTTGATTTGAAAATCGAATCAGGTGAAGCCCTAAGCCCTTTCACATATCCTTACATGGTGTTACATAAAACAACCTTACAGGATGAAGGCATAAACTCAAACTACCTTACCTGGTAGTAAACCAAAAACCTTACAGGTCTTCCTTTTTTTCTAGAACTTTGAATAATGCTTTTAACAAAACTTCTTGGTTTACTAGGCTCGCCTGGGTGACACATAAAGATTACTTGTGCACTCGCCAAGCAAGAGTTGTATATTTACTAAAAAAGTTGAAGTTAAGAAATAACTTAGGCCTAGTGTAACAAATGCCTGTTACGCTTTTTTTAATTCCCACCTATTTTATGAAGTAACCTAGTGGGGTAATTCAGTAGGTGAAAAATAGGCGTTCTTGTGGCAAAAAAAAAGAGGCAATTATAGTCTGATTTAAATTAGAACAGTCCTAAGTGGCGAGCGTTGGACAGAGTGGAGGGGCCGCGCTGTTTCCAAACCTACGCATCGCTGTACTGAAAACGAACGGACTTCTCATAAAACTGTAAACGCTGCTTTACAACGTTGCATATGGTTATTATGACAACCGCTCTTGAGCCGCCGTTGGTTGGCTCTTGGGGTATGGGGTGCCTCTCCCTCATCCTCCCCGCCCGTGTCAGCCAAAACTGTTCTACTTTAAATCAAACTATAGAGCTATCGTAGGAGTCTCAGGATAAGAGTCTTGTAGGCCAATTTTTATAAAGTTAAATATTGTAATTCTATGTAGTATATTTATCCTTCACTCAGTGTTAAATAACACTTGGAAGAGTATAAATTAAGAAGTAGCTATCATGGACATGATATCAGAAACAAATGTCTGATTGATGGGGCTTTTGAAAATTGGTAAAACTTAAACCAGCCATAAACATATTGATGTTGCTTTTTTAAAAGGCTTCCTGAAAATGCTAATAGGTCTCTGAGAGACATTTTACAAGTGTTGGGAAAAAGTGGTTGAAAGGCAAGTCTTTCTATAGTGTCCCGGAGTTCATCGATGCAGACATTAATAACTTGGTTTTTTGCCTTCACTGTCTTTTGTTTGTTTTTGTGTTTGTCACTGTGTAAAATATTTTTGTAATTACTACTGACTATGGTTGTTTAACAACAGTAAAATACTTATAATTATATTCTTTTCTATTTAAGCCAAAGGTGATAAATAAGAAATGTAAATAGTAGTTGGCTTACTATTTATTTAAAGTACTATATTTTCTTTTCCATAGTTTGAGGTAATAGTTAATTTTATACCAAACTATAATTCTTTTTTTAAACAGTTGAACAATTTTGAATAAGCATTTTTTAATGCAACATATCATTAAAATACCTTACTTATAGGGTAACACCCTCCTTAAGTGCTTGTTACTCTTTACAGTAGCTTGAGTAAATCTTATAATAGTTGTTATGTACCAGCAATATAAATTATTTAATCAACTACCCTTTAACAGTTGGATAGATGTCTGCAAGCAGATTTATTATTGAATGGTTTATATGCAATGTGATCTATAAAATCTAGTTTGAAAAAATTAAACTTCTAAAAACGTTACAATTTGTATTTTTAGTACACATTCGTAATTTTATGTAAGTTAAGTACACATGTAATGTTTTGACTTTTGCCCATTGTATTGTAAAACGTTTACCAGCAATAAAGTTCTTACAGAATTATAGTGTGATTAGGATCTCGGCCTCTACTTGTTATCCTCAATAGTCCCTCAGTGTCTACTCTTGAGGCATTTTTAACGTTAGTTTGTACCTGGGATTGTACCGTAATTTGCGAGTTTCACTTTCTTTGCTGTTGTTCAGCAATTGGTCAGCACTGTATCTTGAAGGATTATCAACTTTGCTGTCAGAGTTAGCACATTTTGCTGTCTTATTCTTGTTTATTGGGCTTTCGACAGTCGGGTGTTTACCTGACAATTTCACACATTCATGTAAAATATATTTTGCAGTACTACTA
>JAGFPH010009321.1:2124-18233 GCA_018207615.1 Philaenus spumarius | reverse complement strand
TAGCACATTTTGCTGTCTTATTCTTGTTTATTGGGCTTTCGACAGTCGGGTGTTTACCTGACAATTTCACACATTCATGTAAAATATATTTTGCAGTACTACTAAGTTCTCTCTCATTTTATGACTGTCTTTTTTAATGATATTTTTTACTTCTCATTTTTACCAAGTCATCAATGATGTCCATAGGCGTGCGCAGCGTGGGTGCTACGGCACCCCCAAATAGGTCGAGATTTTGTTTGAATGATAAGAGAATTACCATAAATATAACTTAGTGTAGGAATAAATAAAAGCTCTCAGTAAGGGCATCTTAGACACTATTAATTATTAGAGTGTTAAAATAAATAATTTTAAAGTATATTATTTCGTAACTTTTTTTTACTAAGACTTAAGTTAATTTGAGGAAGTTTAGAACTACTGTCGAAAGAGTCCGACCGGTATCTTATTGCGGCTGAAGTGGGCGAGTCGGCAGACTGGACTCGCCCACTAATAACTGAACAGTTTATTGAAAGTTCTTTGTTCAGTAATCCGTTTATTGTGATTTTTGTTGTGAAACAGTTTACAGTTGTCCATAGGCATAACCAGGACGACCGTATGGGGGGGGGGGGGGGTTATAACAACCGGAGGGTGGGGGGGGGGAGTTTTAAAAATTAAGATGCAAAATAACACATTTTAGGCTTCCCAAAAGTACTTTAAAATTGTATAGGTATGTATACTTTTTCACTTCTAATTATTGTGATTCAGGCCTACTTTAGAACAATTTAGAACAGCAACCATGACTCACGCCCCCTCCATCTTTCCGTGCACTGTCTCTTACCCTAAATGCCAGGAACACACACGGCGTTTTTTTTTGTCGGCTGCAGATTAGTTACCGTCGCCTCTCATAAAATTTGCACAGGGCGGTAAAATTGCCGACGCCGTCTAAAAACATCACTCATTAGGATTCATTAAACTGAAGTGTCTAGTTCATCAATCACGAAGTGTGTTATGTAATACCTACATTATTTCTTTTAATGTTTTATTGATATGAACAGAGAACAACTCTCGCTTTATTGTTATTCCGTCGCTAATTGAAAAGGAAGCAAAAAAATATACATATTTGGGATCATCCAATCGATAAATAAAAGAAGAGAAAATTTTGTAGCATTCTACACTGTGTTTCCTGATTTGAGGAACTACACACGTGACTAAAAGATAGTATTCTACCAAAAAAATACTAAAATAAGGAAAGTTACCGTGCATTTGGTCACGTTCGCCACTGTTTCGGCGGAGACAGTGAAAAATCCGTCGATTTTAGTGGCAGCGAGCGGCTGCACAGTTACCGTCAGCGGTAAATAAACCAATAGTAAATTTTTCCGACCAATGCGTATGCTCTAATACCTTCCTTCGCGCCACTGTTGATATGATGGCGACGGCAAATAATCCTAGGCGGACGAAAACTCCGTGTGTTCCACGCAATGCAACACTATACTGCATCGTATATCAAATAATAAAGTGCCAGTGCTCAATTCGACCAAAGATAATGTCAGCAATATATTGATAATTTATGGTACCTTGACATTTGCGTTGAAAACAAGTTACTCTTAAAAGCGTATTTTAATGTAAACAAAGTGCAAAATATTTTTTCCAATGGGGGGGGGTATAACCTAAACCCCCCCCCCCCTGGTCACGCATATGCAGTTGTCAACGCTCTGCACTAAAACATAAAGAGATCCAAAAACACTAAATATTCGCAAAAGTCTTCGATTTTATCTTTTTGTAAGAAAAGTTAAGATGTTGATCGAGGGAAGTTTTATTTTATCGCTACTTTAGATTTATTTTTATTTTGTTACTTTTTACAAAAACTTTATTCTTCTGTAGGTTACAGCTCTGATCCAATGTTAAACTTTGTACTGCAGTGGCTGTCCAAGTACAATAGAGGAACGACGTTTTCAAACTTTAAGAAGCTATTAGAAAATTTGCCACAATTTCAGCGACAAGCTGCAGTTGCGAGAGTTTTTTCAAAACTCCGGTCAACAATGCTGCAAGATCGTTTCAACACCTTTTGATCCCATTTGATGAGCAAGAACGCACTGCAAATACTGATCTGGCCACTGTAATTGAAGAATTGAAGAATTTAAATAACTGTGCCCTTCAATCGACGGATGACTTTGTGTAAATTAAGCTTATTTCCCTCCCATCTAAACTCTTTTATTTTATTGAAATAGTAGGCCTACCACGTTACACTTGTTTTTGAAATGACATAAAATTTGTATAAAATATAATATGCTTATCTATATATAATAATAAGTTTTGTTTATTTTTAATCCTATAACAAGAGAAAAAAATGGTCTTCCATTTCCAAGTTGTGGACTTGTGGTACTGTAAAAGCGTACGGGTAGCCTACGCCCATGTAATAAAGAAAAACGATTTTTTGTTTTTTTTTTCTGATGTTTGTGAAAACCCCATCACAAATTTCTGAAAAACACAATACAAAATTTGTTATTTCTGATTGCCTTACTGAACTGGTTAATTTTACTATAAATTTACTTTTTTGTATACTTACAGCTCTCAGTCCTTTATTTTTATTTTTTATTTGCTGGTGACGCAGGTTTTGTCTTTTTTTATTCAGGCATTATCAAACCTATATTTCATTAGTGTTTTACATTCGTTGATGCACGTCAAGTTTATAAACACACAAAAATAGGCCCAACAATATTATTAAATGAAAAAACTTCATTCCAATGAAACAATATATTTTACAAAATCATTCAGATGGACCCCCTCCAACTTAAGCTAGCGAGCACACTGGACTGATAAGGAAAATCAGTAGCCTGCAAAAAACAATCGCGGACACACGTAACTTCAGTTCGCGTAATTATAAATCAAATTTAAATGTCCCTATTAAGTGTTGTGTTGTGTTGTGTGTTACATGTTGTTTGTGAATGTTTTCGGAAGTGTTTCATTTTATAAACTTGACGTGCATCAACGAATGTAAAAAAACTAATGAAATATAGGTTTGATAATGCCTGAATAAAAAAAGGCGAAACGTACGTCACCAGCAAATATAACAGAAAAATAAAGGACTGAGAGCTGTAAGTATACAAAAAAGTTAATTTATAGTAAACAATTCGTGGTTCTTGAAGTGCAGCACGTAAGATAATAAACCCATTCAGTTATTAAATCATCAATCAGCCTCAACCAACTTCTTCTGTTAGTGTTAGTACAATTACTTCGTTTGAGGTGAAGTGAACTTTGTATGAAAAGCAGTTACAGGCAGCCAACTACGAAATGCTGCAGTGGTTTTTAAGGTTATTACTTTTTTTTAAAAAGGGCAAAAAACAAGCTCTAAAACTCGCCATTTTGGCTGTAATTTAAAAAAAAATTTTCATAGCTCCCAAAATTCTCGGAAGGTCTGGCACCCCCAATTCCGAGACCCTGCTGTGTCTCCTATGATGATGTCTTTTTCACTACAAGAAGAGCCCAAACACATTAAACCCATGTTTCACTGAAGAAAATGTAAAGTTCTGCGTTTAGTCATAATAGGTTAGTACAGTTAACTAAAATACAACTAGATGGTAGAGGGATAAATGAATGAAACTAGATGTACTGTACTTCGACTATAAGATATAGTATCGTATCTCTATTTCTGGATTAGCATAATTTCGATATTTAGTGCACGAATCAGCGCAAATAAACTGTAAAACAGTATTTCGAATGCGGTTTTATTAGGTAGCTAGTATGTTGTGGGCGCTTCACTGTGATGTTTTAAGGAACTCCTATTTAGAGTACATAGCACAGTCATTGATATTTATTTTGTCTAACGAATTAGCGAAAATAAACCATGATACTTCGATTTTTTTAAGCGACATGTATATCAACAAAAAATGTGGATAGTCTACTTAAAATATTATTCAGTTAACGATTCACCACGTCCCGTCCGTCACATAGCTCTACCTGTTGACCAAAACATAAACTAAATTCTGTATTAGGAAATATAGAAGGATATTGTATGTGTCAGTCAGTCATGTTGGAAAATTATGATTTGCTGCATTACAATTTGTTCATAATTTAAGAAATTGCACGTATATACAAACATTATTATTTTTGAATCGAAACTTAGAAATAATGGTCCATTTAAATATATTTAATGATGATTTGTTTCATTTCAAATTGTCTACTGCTGAGTGAAAGAACTCGTGAATAGTACCAATGTTTTCCTATTTTGAAAGTCAATATTACAGTTTTGTGATTTATGTGTGTTACAAATGTACAATAGCAGTAGCACTATTTTAAAACAGAAAAGAAAAAGGAAGCCTAATTAATGTTTTTTTTTAAATATGCAGTAAACAGTACAATAAGATCACGTGCAGCAGAGCCTTAAATACCAAGGTAATTGCATTAAGGCAATAACTGTGTAGGTATATGTGTAAAGGGTTTTATAGGCTAGATAAGTCCAAATGTAATTTCGTAGCTGTTCCAGGTCTAAAACAAATTTAACTCGTGCAGATAAAATGTGCAGAGTGAATTTTTATTACGTTTTACAATTTTTGTGAAGGAAATCTTCTTTGAAACCCACTAATTTGATGAAAGTAGGCATGTTCTGGAATAATAAACGATTATGTCGTCCGACTTAGAAAAAAACATAAAAGCATTATGTTTCAAAACTTTTAATTCTCAGAATAGCTGTTTAGAAAAATATGACAAAAATTGCGAATCCAAATTTGGTAATTTCCGAATTAACAACTTTAACAAAATTAAATAAAAATATCGATCTAATTATGGTACTATCGTTTAAACATTTTGTGGGTGTCTCCCACAGCATTACAAAATCGTTATTTTGCCGATGGTTGTGAGTTATGACAAAAAGTTTGTTGATCGGCCTATAGTGGTGTAAAAATTTACCGGGACCCAGTTTATTGAGCACGTTTAAAAAAAATAAAAAACCTTGGCCTCTTAGAGCAAAACACTCACAATGTAATTTTGTACAAGTAAAATAAAATTTAGATAGTTAAGATAATATTTTAGTAGTGTATCTAATTAAATGACAGACCTTTTTTCTTTTTTCAATTCAGCACTTATTTAAAAAATCGTAGGCCCTACTATCTTCCATTATAAAATAAAATCTGTGCTACAGTACTTATGTTAGTTTAAAAAGTTTTATTGTTAGCCTACGCCGAGAAATATGTAGGCTATAATATACACAAATACAGTAAAGTAGGCCTACAACCACAACAAAATAAAATAAAGATGATTAAAAAATATATATAAATGAAGGACTTAGGCCACTCAGTCTCTCTTGTGTCATTGTGCTCCTTAAATAATGTTTAATGAGCTTTAAGGCTCGGCAGACCCAGCCACCATCTTGAATTTCAACTCCCATAAGAGCAATGTTAAACGGGTAATAAGATTATTGGAGTAATAATGTTCAGAAATTTATTCTGAATATGCAATTTTAAATTTTAGAACAGTCCGAATGTGGATGTCTTTTAGTTTTTTAAATTAGTTTTGAACTAAATTTGTTCTTCGATTTAACTGAAAGTCAAAGTTTGCGATTTTTTTTCTTATTCAATAAAGCAAATATCAAAAATGTAAAAAGACAACTACATTTGAAGTTGAATTACTTTTTAAATAAAAGTAGTTTCTGTGGAAGCATGTACTCGCCGAATTTGCGTTCCTTATTCATACAGTGACTTGATAGTGTTTAGCCCGCACTCTGGTTTTTATCACATCAACTTGTAGCTCGCGGAGTAATACCACAGAGTAAGTATATATCCTCTGTGGTAATACTAGAATAAATCCGTTAATTTTGAATATGTGAGAGAAAGCTGTGTTTAAATGTGTAGATGTTTCAATATGTCCTATAAATATGGGTATTCCAACTCAGTATTGGATTATGACCCATGTTTGAAAAATTTAATCGGATAAATATTAAGTCGTTTCAAACAATTAATATTGTATTGTAAAATCATATTTACCATACTGTATATATATTTATAACTTATGAACCAAATTAATAACAAATTTTCCGGCTAACAAGATGTAGTGGTTAGTTATATTTGATATTATGGTCGCTGTACATATATTTTTAACATGGGAACCAAATTCATTGCTGATTTGTGTTATAGAAATTATTATTCTTGCGATTCGAACTTCGTCGCAATGTTTGTCGGACATCCGATGTATGTCCAGCAAAACCTACATCATTGCTCGAGAGCCGCTAAAATAAAATGACCCATACTTTCGTTTTGCAAGTAGCACTAGCAGAGTAGTGTTTGTCTAAGAGGCGGCCTTTTCCGAGAAAAAGGTTCCCCCTCGTGCTGATCGGAAGAAATTTTGCAGTGAAGGAAATTATGTAGTTTGTTTTATCCTGACCTTGTAAATTCCTTCAGTGGTGCGTGAAAAATAGATAGCCTAAACTTTATCCATACCTTATTTGATTTATTATTTTTATCGTATGGTTATGTTTATCGTATTATTATTATTTACATTTTTGCAGTTAGATACCGTTTAGTTAGATATCCACTCGAATTGTTATAGTTACCGTATTTGTATAGTGTTTTTAAAATTTTTAAATTCTTATTTTTATAGTTACCGTAACACTATTAATATTAGTTTAGTTAATTAATTCTAAAGCATATAATTAGTTTTTAATTTTTAACCATAGTGTATTATGGGATCTAAACCCAGAAGACAAATTCAGAAAACTAGATGAGTGGAGAATATTAAATTCGTATAATTTAGTGTCGAAACCAACACGTGTAATGAACATTCTATTGAATGAAGTATTGGACACTGAAGCTTCTACCAGTCAAATCATTAATCCAGTCAAATTGTGTTTTTAGCAGGAAAGTTTTGGGGTAAATTTGATTTCTTCCATTTTATATGTTTTTTGGAGTGCTGAATCCGAATCTGAGGTTTGCCTACAAAATTTCGTGACGCAACATTGAAAAAAATGCAAAAACGAGTAAACAATCTCATATTTTGGCGGTTTTTTTGTTATAACTCGAAAACTATCAACTTTTCGTAAATAACCTACCTATTCAAAAAGAAAGTAGGCCTACATAACATTTCCTACAAATTTCATTCCTTAGGTTGTTTTCTTCGAAGAACCGTTGGGGCTCGAGCGCTAATTGAAAATTGGCGTATTCGGCTGTCTCCCCATAAACCCACTTTTCACCCCAAAATTTGAGTTTATTATTAAAGGCTGTCAATTAGTGAATTCCTTCCAATTCTCTGCATATATATCTTATTTAGATCGTATATTTGAAGGTACATGTAATTTGTTTTTAAATTACATATAGGCTACACGTAATAATGTTCAATTTAAAATCCAAAATTATACAAATTTTTTTACATAAAAGTTGAAATTCCAAAGAAATATCTTGAAAAATTATTACCTTTTATTATATTGTATTACATTGCGTTGTTATATAAGCCGTTGTCGTTAGAGGGTTCTGGCTGAAGGTTTTTGTAGGTGGCGGGTCAGGGCACAAGTTCGGGACTGTTCATCTGGAAATGAAAAAGGTAGTTTGAAAATAACAACTTGTGATCTTATCGCAAGGAGAGATGAAAGTATGTTTTGTAGACAAATTGCCCAAACTGGGGAGCTTATCTCATGCAAATGCAAAATGGTGATTTGCAAAATATCTAAAATAAATTCCAAAAAGAAGACATTCTTTGTATTAGGGCTACACAGACAAATCAAAGACGCCAAAATGTCTTCCCCATCAGTACCACATATTCATTTGACAGGGCCAACATAAGACCTGTTGAGATAATTAGGATATCAGCGTCCTCCATAGATTGATGTGAATTAATTTTTACACAGTCAGATTTAAAACACTTGCAATAGATAATAGTAAGGAGTGTAGACAAATCACAAACAGTTCATATGATTTGCGGTAAATAATATTGCTAATGACTTAGTTGAACTATTTATGTATCAATTATCTATTACAAGCGTCCCACTTTTTCGTTTTTAACCTAACAAATATTTTCATAGCTATTAAAAATTCACAATTACAAATTTTCAGAACAATCTGTAAGGGGTTAGGAATCTATATGGGGGTTGGAGAAATTAGTTTATACTTTTTAGTTCGTTTTAAAAACGTGGTAGGCTATATTAAATTTTTTGTTTATTTTAACTAGTTTTGTACTATTACTAGGGTTGAAACCGGTCTACATTGTATTCAACTTAAAAGTAGGAGAAAATAAAATTATAGTCTTTCATAATAAATTCGAGTTTTGGAGTGAAAATTGGGTTTTTGCGGAGACAGCCGAAATACGACAATTTTCAACTAGCGCTTGAGCCCGAACGATTCGTCGGAGAAGAAAACCTAAATTGTAAAATTTGTAGGAAATTTATGTTCTTTAATTTTTAATAAGAAAGTTATTTATGAAAAGTTTATAGTTTTCGAGTTATAAAACAAAATCCACTCAAAAATGAGATGTTTTTTTCAATGTTGCGTCACGAAATTTTGTAGGCAAACATCAGATTCAGATTCAGCATCCCAAAAAACATATATTTATAATGAAAGAAATCAAAACTACCCCAAAACTTTCCCGTTAGGGGCTCTTTTGAGCACAAATTTACTGTACTATCATAGCAAGATCATGAAATGATAATAGAGGAAGTTACTCTAAATGAAGAGAGTGTCAACATATTTTATATTTGTTCATATATTTATATAGTAATAATAGTTTACAGTATTTTATTATATTTTAATCGATTTTAATGTTTACCCTACATTAGGTTTATAAAGTTACCGTTTTTTAATCATTTAGCGTATTGTCAAATGAAATAATAGTACAATAAGTATAAGTATTATAGAAAATGTATTTGGGATTATATATATGCAAGTTCCAGCCTATAATTTGAATTTATTTGCTTGTTGTTTTGTAAGTTTTGCTGTTTCCTTAATTAAAATAAATATTGGGTATACGAGAACTAATTATTTGTAGCCTATACAGGGTGATTCAGTAAAGCGTAGCGGGCTTTGCAGATTCAGATTCTACATGCAAAATTAAGTCGAAAATGTAGTATAACATTTTTTCGATTTGGGCTTAGTTTTGTTTTGTAGCCTGAAAGAACAGTAAAACAGACGTTTTCAGGTAGCTTTATTTTATACTACGCGGAGATAATAATGTAAAGTAAGTTATGTAACATTCTCTTTTTATAATTTAATATTTTGTTAGTAATCATTTTTTATTCTTATTGTAACCCGTGTTTAGATATTTAAAGATAGCCTTTGCCGCCATTAAATTATAAATTAAACATTTATATCAGAACTTTGTACGTATACGTTTTTTGGTACAACAGTATTAATATTTTTACTTTTCTGTTTATGTCTTTTATTGATTGCATTATTAAAATTTCAGTCAATATTCAAGGTAAGAAAATTCTCGTTTTTTAAATTTATATAGTTTATTTACAGTACTGTACTTCGTTATCAATTTAAATTGTAAATAGGATAAGTTCTTTAAGTTGTAGGCCTATAACAATCAGTGGAAGATTGTGGGCTCAACGCTATTGTAATATCAAGTTGTAGGTCTACTAAAACTGTAAAAATCATTTTGAGACGGCTATACAAGAAGTCTTCAAATGAGAGAGCGATCGCCTGCGAGAGGGGGAGAGAGAGAGAGAGAGAGAGAGAGAGAGATAGATAGAGAGATAGAATAGCTAGACAGACTGTTTACATTGTCACGCATGCGCATTTCAGTACGTTTACAGTCAGTGTTACGTCTGTCACCTAATAGAAGTAGTTCCCGGCGGCCTATACTTTTACTAGCGGAAGAACGAAATTTCGCACACAAACTCAATGCTATTAGTGTACAGCTTTGCCACTTGGAGCGCTGCGGTCAACACAGAAATATTTTTTCTCTCCTGCCGAGCCTTAACTTGGTAACTCACCGCAGTTACTGATAAGGTCAAGAAGAAAAGGTAAAGCCGTGCACAAGTCCGGGAAGCTAGATGCGATCAGGAACGTTGCTACAACAAACTATTTGAGGGGGGGGCTAAAATCTAAGATTTCCCAACAATTTTTGACTATATAAGCCAACTTTTGTGGGGGGTTCCAAACGCGCAGAAGGGGACTCTGGGTTATGTTGAGTAGAATAAATCCCAGTGAAGATGGGCCCTTGAGACTCACCCTCGGATTTTTTTTTTTTTAATGGACTTCTCTAAGCAGGGTTTTAACACTGCAGGTGCTATATTGAGTTTTTAATATTTTACAAGAGCTTTTAATATGTTCATCACGTTATTGAAAAACATTCCCTATATTTTCAGCACCATTTTTTTCCCCCAAAATTTGCAGCAAACTTAAAAATTTCCAAATTTTGGGAAAAAACCTACTCTGGCAACACTGGTCTGGCGGCCTGGAGCAGTGAATGACATGTCAGTGACAGTCAGTGTTGCCACAATATCAAGGGTTGGAACTACATTTCCCAGAACATCATTTAAAAGAAGACAATACATAAATATTTGGATTTGCCCAACAATTTTGGATTGGAAATTATAACTTGCTTGTTATTTGTGAATGTTGGTAATTAACAACAACAAATTTCGAAACCCAAACTAAAAGTTGGAGTTTTTTAGGGTTTTGCGTCAATTTAATCCAAAAATCAAAATTTCAAATTTCCCAACTTTTTTGGATTTTAAGATTACTATTGGGCGTCGTCCCCCCCCCTCCTATAGCGAAGTCCCTGGATGCGATTGGGTATAGTTTTCCAAAAATAGATATGCTAACTGTCATATTGATGTCTTGTGTCCAATGTCTGACTGTATCCAATGCCATTCTAAAAGAGTTGATTTGAAAACTAAGTTCGACACTCAAATCATCTTCAATATTCGTTGACCAGAGCTTTCACTTTCTCAGACAACTCATGTCGCTTTTTCAAAGATATGACATGGTCGTAAAATGAAATTATAAATAATTGTATTGTTTTAAATTTGTATTTACTGTAGGCCTACAATATTGTTTAAATAATAGCCCCTCTGCGGGGTGTACGTTTCGCCACTGTTGAAATACATCAACTCAAAGATCGTTCAGAAAATTATTTTAAAGCTATTCTGTTCATAAAAGTATGATGCCGCCAAATTTCAGTTTTTGTCTCAGTCATGAACGTATGTCGCCACAATTCGCGGTAGATTATTTTTATTTATTTTCACACTCCAAAACATGCAGTTCTAGAAATAACAACTGCAATAGCTTACCTATCTTTCCTTTGGAAAATCACTAACAAGTCAGTTCACCATTTAACTTACCGTTATATAGCTTATTAATATAAACCAAAAATAAAATTGGCACAAAGACTGAGCCCTGAACGCTTTATTTATATATATTAATAAGGGTTACTAATAAACACTTGAATGCACGAGTTAGTTATCTTTAATAGTTAGTTCCTAATGATGGATTGTTTATATTTTTATATGTTCATCATTTAAAGTACGAATGACGGCTAATGTCCGTATAAACAAGTGTAAAAAAAGTGATATTCATTCGGTTCAGGTCATCACCACAATTTAGAGTATTTGTGTTTGCCTCCCATGTGTATTGAGTTCTCGGATGCGTTGGGTACAAATTGGTTTTCGCTACATTCTGTCCGTTAGTATGAATGTTAGGATTTTCGAATTTATCTTGGAGTTTTCATTTTTCCTAGGCGTTTAGGCCTACATCAAAACTTGCGCAGAGGTGAGAAAGTGGAGAGGAATAAGAAGAATGTTTAATTTATCATTTATTTCAATTATTTGAGAAAAGAACCTGAGTGAAATAATTAGTAATAATAGTAATTTTAATTAAAGTTTTATTTTCTCGTAGGGGTGACGGGGATTGGCGCGAGGGGCTACGAGGTCTAGTAAGGTTTCCCCAAGGCATATCCCAACCCTTGTAAGGCCTCCTTAACTTAATTACTGTATTCAACGTATTTCTACAAATCGATTCAAAACTATGACATCACCGAAGACGTAGGCCTGAATTCCTAACGTCAAGTATTCCGCCGACTTGTTTATATTTTGGGAATTAAATTCACTCGTGCAATCTGTTCGGGATTTTATTATAATTTGGGAGTCGATGGAGTGATCCGTTTTCCAGGTGACGCAACTCATAAGTATTTTGATCCGGACCAACTATATCTTCGATTCACTCGTGCAATCTGGTCGGGATTTGATTACAATTTGGGAGTAGATAGAGTGATCCGTTTTCCAGGTGACGCAACTCATAAGTATTTTGATTCGGACCAACTAGATCTTCGATTCACTCGTGCAATCTGGTCGGGATTTGATTACAATTTGGGATTAGATAGAGTGATCCGTTTTCCAGGTGACGCCACTCATAAGTGTTTTGACCAACTAAATCTTCCATGCTCGGCCTCAGTGGAGCCCATTAGAGTGTCAGGAACGGCCGTACCAGCTTGGGAGGAAAGAAACTGTTATCAAATGAATGTAGGCATATAGGCCTAAGTTACAATTCCTCGCATGGTTTTTTTCTACATTTATTTTGTTGCCAGTAACTAATGTGTACAATAGACTTAGTTAATTAGATACCCTAATATATACAGTAAATACAGGTATGCTCTCTAGATTTAAGGGGACCCCCCTAAGCTTGGCAAATGTCATTCAGTTTACTGAAGTAGTCAGGTGAATCTCCTTCAGTGAAAGGAACAAGTTCAACATTGTAGTTCTGTAGTTGAGTTAGTTCAGTAGTTCCGAATATATTGAATGATATGCAGTATAATGTAATACAATAATACTAAAATATAATGTAAAACGATTCAGCTGCACAATATTATTACATACAAGTTTGTCTTTATTTTTATAAATTTCTTGAAATGATATGATGATTTAGAAACCTTTTAAAAATATACTTTTTTTAATTCCTATCTACTTTTCAGGCTAAGGGTTGACAATTCATGTTGATGGAATAATATCATTTTATAACTATATAAAATCAAATGACTATTTATTATAATCGAAACATAACATTTTTGTATGGCGGATTGAAATGTAAAAACTAAAATTATTGATATTTTAAACATGCTTGAATTTTTGTAAAAAATTACCTTAAATAATATTCGGTGCAATATCACAATAAACAACACAAGATAAAAAACTTTAAACAATCAAACTAGCCTAAATCAAATATACAAAAGAGCCATATGCATTACTTTGTTAGTTTAATATACTTTTAACACTAATACAGTCTAGAATCCAAGGAAAATGTATTTTAACAGATATTTGTTCTTTACTTTAACGCACGCAATCAAATTATAAATTTAACGCAGTAAAACACGGACATCGACTGTTTAGTATCTACTGAGATGTTTAAGGAACAACTCCTTCATTTTAACATTTAACGTAACACAAGGATTTGAGAGCCGGAAATAGGGAGAGCCCTTCAGTTAGTGGATAGTGGACTACTGAACTACTGTATTTATGCTTCACGTATCACAGGATGTAAAGAAGGAAAACAAGTGAGCCCTTCAGTTAGTGAACTACTGAACTACAGTATTTATACTTCACATATCACAGGATGTAAAGAAGGAAAACAAGTGAGCCCTTCAGTTAGTGAACTACTGAACTACAGTATTTATACTTCACATGTCACATGATGTAAAGAAGGAAAACAAGTGAGCCCTTCATTTAGTGAACTACTGAACTACAGTATTTATACTTCACATATCACAGGATGTAAAGAAGGAAAACAAGTGAGCCCTTCAGTTAGTGAACTACTGAACTACAATATTTATGCTTTACATTTCACAGGATGTAAAGAACGAAAACAAGTGAGCCCTTCAATTAGTGAACTACTGAACTACAATATTTATATTTCACAAATCATGTAAAGAAGGAAAACAAGTGAGCCCTTCAGTAAATGTACTACTGAACTACATACAATCTTGTGGATATTTAAAATACTTCATTCGGCTCACTTCATGAGTTACACTTCCGCCATTAGTTTTCAAAATTTGAATTTTTTACATTTTCTGTTTACATTATTTTATAAAAGATCATGTATATCTAAATATATTTACCAATTATATTCAATTCCGAATACTTTTTCAAGTTAAAAAATTGTTTACTTTATATGTGTTTTAGTGGGTTTTCCAATTTTCGGTATTTTGTCAAATTATTTCAAATAAATACATATTTTGTTATAATCATTGTTTATAACTGAAGTTTCTGGTATCACTCAAGATTTACGGAGATAAAGTACTTATTGAGGATCAGGAATGTGTCAATCGCGTTGCGAAACGTCGAGGCACTGGTCTGCGGAACCTTGTCAAAGACTGTGCCAGGGGAAAAAGTAACTATAGGTGGCAATGCCCGTGGTAGCCTAATGTGTACAGCAATAGATAAGTCGAACGAGTACTATAGGAACGCTGTGATTGTTAACCTAGAAGATACTGCACCCTTGACCATTGTCAGTCTACTGTCGAAAACCCGCTCCAAGAGAAATGCCAGGTCGGGAAAGGATGGTGTTTTATCAACGAGATATTGCTAACGGTGAACCTACTAGCTAGAAAGCATGAAGCCCGTGTAAAAATGCTGTAGTCGTAGAACACTTGATGTCTCTGTATACAAGTCTCCTGTAAGTGCTGCTCCTTGGGAAAGACCCAAAACACAAATAATTAAGTTCTTTGGTGTAAATTGGAGTAAATGCCCTAAAACGATGTTTACATAAAATATTGAATATTTGCCCTACGGATTGAATATTGGAGCCTTGCGCAAATTTAAATGCCGTGTGCTCATGGCGGAAATCAAAAGTAAGACCATCATTAGTAAAAGCATAAGAGTATTCAAGCGATATTCTAGACACCTTCAAGCGTCTTCTCAACGTTAACTCCACTCAATAAATTCGTTGCATTCAGTCGAGTGGTACTGCCACCTTAACTTTTATTTATTTATTTGTGTATATTGATTTTAATTGTAAATGAGTTTGTTTTTGTTGTTTTGTATTGTTGACTTACCTTGTAAAAATATATTGTTTGTCAGAAAGGATAAATACAATTGTAGAAGACTAGCTGTACCCACTACTTTGTCTACGTGCAATAACGGTAAAAAATACCTTAAACAAAAACTATCAAAAGTGTTTTATATGTTTGACCCCTTATATAGTGTCGGAAAAAAGTCAAATATGAAAGTAGTAGAGAATTAAATTTGCAATCGCCAAGGTGGTCTCGGATTGTTCTTAAAACCCACCGTTGAAAAGCTGCAGCTGTTTAAAATGTCGGTAAACCAAATTGTTTAAGAAAAAACGCACACTTTTGTTTTATAACTCCTAAACTTTGCAACCTACAGAATCGGATGAGTGGCCATACGATAGAACTCGGCGCACTGAATAAAATGAGTATCTCAAATTAAATATAGGTGCTACCAGTCTAAAGCAGAAACGTGCCTAAAAGAGTGCGAAAAGTAGACTTTGGTGACTATGACGTCACAAATTTTGAACAAATGGATTTTTCCTTCTCGAAGAAACGCTGCGTTTAATAGCTCAAACCCCAGCTTTATACGTTCAGGGCCATTTTCAATTGATGGCGTCACAAACACACAGACACGATTTTATTATACCAGGTGTCTTAAAAGTCCCACCCTCCCCCTTTAACTTTTGTGTTTGTTAAAACAAACAAATATCCTTTGGGGAACGTTTCTAACTTAACCAAACGTATCTTTTGAAGCAATCGGAAATTTTGAGTGTCCCCTAAAAATGGGAGATTTTGGGGGCAACTTAAAATTTTTAAATGTTAAGTATGGTCATGTGATACCTCATTTTAAAGGTCTATTTAAGACTAGGAAAATGACAGAAATAAAATAAAAATCAGACAACCCAAAACAAAATGGCGGCCCTAAACGTGTTGAAATAAATCGACATAAAGTTGCTAATATCTCGAAAAGGAAGAGTTTTTAGAAAAAATTTCAAGAGACAAAAATGTATATTTCAAAGTGCTTGACCTAAACAATTGCTTTCAAATGGATTTTGTAAATTTTATTTTTACAAAATTTTCTAAGATGTAGGAGTCGACTTAAAATTTACGAAATCGATTTGGAAGCAGTATTTTAGATCAAGCTCTTTGCTTTGAAATAAACATTTTTTGTCTCTTGAAATTTTTTCTAAAAACTCTTCCTTTTCGAGATA
>JAGFPH010009320.1:18660-47917 GCA_018207615.1 Philaenus spumarius | reverse complement strand
TCGTTAACATTCTATCATTTACCTTTTAATTTTAAGTAAGTTATTTTATAAATAATTTTGAGACGAAAACTTATCCTGGTTTACTATAACTATAACACTATTTGTATAAACGATAAAGAGTGGATCTTACTCGCAAGACTTATCATTGAGCGATGCTATATTCAAAGTGGTTGAGGTAATTCTGGTGGTAGGCCTACGTCATTTATTAATATTATTTTTTCAAGTTTGGACCTCGTTTTATTTAAATCGCTGTATAAAAGTAATATTATTTAAGTGAATAGTAATGATCAAAATGTAACTATCCTAACTTCTTATTTACATAATTAAAATGTGTTTAGGTTTACAGTCTTTTACGAAGGATTTAAATTTTTGATGAAGGCTATTGACTAAATAAGAGCCATTTTGCTAAGTTTTTTTTTTATGTGATGGTACGAAAATAGTTACCTACATATATATGTGCACTTATAAACTCACCCTTATAATGTACTCTTAAACTCACCAAAGATACGTAAAATAGGGATTTTAGAAGTGAAAATTTCAAAACTTTTCATTTTGAGTGGACCCGGACCACCCATTCCGTCACTTCCGGCCAGTATCAAAAATTACAAAAATCGGAATATCTCCGTATTACTTCTCAAAGAACGTTCAACAAAAAACCAAATGTATGAAGGGGCTATCTTTTATGTCTTTTATTATTGTCTGAACGATTGATAGTTTTCGAGCTATTAGGCTTTAAACATTTTTTAACTGCCGCAATTTTAAAACCATAAATTGCATTTCTTTCAAAATTGTATCTGATATGTACATTTATTAGAAAAAATAAACCCACCTCTATTTGATATTTCAAAATCTTTACGAAGGGAGAAATGTTTTGTAAAAACCACATACAGACTAAGACGGATAGGGCTGGTAAGTTTAGTCAACAAGTTTGGGTGAGTAATTACTGGACAGGGATCTTTTCCGTTATACGTGTACCACTATCACTATTTAAGTAGAAAGTTTTATGCGTAAGTTTACTATTCGACCCGAGCCTAATATTTTTTGCAGACAACGACCTAATATTTTTGCAGAGTACAATAAAAAAAAACCTAAAAGGTTCTAACCTATAGTATTTAGTCACAGAATGTTTACCTGTATTCTACTGTTAAATGTTGAATACAGGTAAACATTCTGTGACTAAATACTATAGGTTAGAACCTTTTAGGTTTTTTTTATTATTCTTGCATTTCTGTTGCCATAGGTTAGCCTAGGATCTAATAGTAGCCTAAACTTGCGCCAAGTTATACGCTTTTCCATTAAACTTCCTATTTATACGTATAACGGAAAAGATCCTCATTTATATAAATGATATTTCTTATAATACAAATTTGAAATTGATATTATTTGCAGATGATACAACTGCAGTAATTAAAGAAAACTGCATTAAAAATTTATCTAGTACAGTAATTCGGTCTCTAAACGAAATTAAATTGTGGTTTGGTGAAAATGGACTTTTGCTAAATCTTGAAAAAACAAACATAATTGAATTCAAGACAAAAGAGAATTTTACAAAAAATGATAATATTCCAAATAGTGTAAAATCTCACAAATTTCTAGGAGTGTATATAGATGATTGTCTAAATTAGAAGACTCATCTTGATTATCCGAAGGGCAAACTTAGACAAATAACCTATGCTTTCTATATTTTAAAAAGGTGTGTTCCAACGTTGACCTGTAAGACGGTTTATCATGCATATGTAGAATCCGTGTTGAGGTATGGCATAGTCATGTGGGGGAATGCAGTGGGTGTTGACAAGGTTTTTTTGCTCCAAAAAAAAATTTTACGGACGATGACTAATCTGCGTCAAAGAACTAGCTGTAGGCCAGTTTTTAAAAATTTAAAAATGTTTACTTTATCTGGACTGTATATATATGAAGTTTTAGTCTGGGTCCACTCAAACAGAAAAATGTTGGATGAAAATTGCTTTAAACATAATTACTGCACCAGAAACAAAGAAAATTACAGATTTCCATCCCATCGTTTGAAATTGTTTGAAAATACCCCACATTACATGGGTCTAAAATTGTACAATGTATTACCAAATAGGTACAAATATTTAAATGAAATGCAGTTTAAGGGTGAAATAAGAACAGAAATTGTAAACAAGGCTTATTATAATGTAGATAAATATTTTGCATGTCCACTTAAAAAAAAAAAAAGAGTAGTTTTTAATAATTTTAATGTGAAATTTGTTTTATATTTTAAGATTGACAATGCGCCTATTTCTGTAAGAAATGTTTTTTTTGTGCAATAAATCAAATAAATAAATAAAAAGATCCCTGGACAGCCTGTATATTATGGAACTAATTTTATTTAATTACAAAAGTAAGAGAGTTACAATTTAAATATTTTGACCACGCAGCTGAACCGCTGACGTGAGTTGAGCGAATTTCCAAAATTAAGTTTATATGTCTAAGTGTTCCAACCAACTATTTGGCAAATTGGTCTACTAACGAAGGCGCTGAATAGCTGCCTACGTGTACGAATTATAGTAGTAGAATTTGTGTGCACCTAAACCTCCAGCGCTACTTCCTTCCGCTCGACCTTACGGCCTCTGTGAAATCCCCACGTGGATTTGAATCGGGTACTTTAATAGTATTTCACGTTTTGATCGAAACCGGACGAGCTATAAGGTCGTGTAATTAAAACAAAATGTTCAGAATAATCTGCTATATTTATTTGTCTTGGATAAAACACCGAATAAGTTCGAAAGATCTAAAAAAAATGTTACTTCCTTGAAATAAAACGTGCTTCCGGTTGTTGGATCTTTTTTGCTCACGAACTCGTCCGATCGATTTAGAAGACCAAAGTGTGAAACCAAATTTGGACCAAATCGGACCTAAAATGTGGCCGTTAGAGTGCGAACACATATATATAGATATAATTTTTAATGAAACTCCAAAACATGATCTGGGGACCATGTTCGGTGCTCATTGACCACTCCCGACCTTAGGTCTCAACTGTAACAGCGCATCCTTCCTATGGAAATTCGCTGAAAAGAAGGTAGGCAGTCGCCATTGTGATTTTATTAAAAGCCAAACAGTGATTCTTTGTTTATTAACCAATCAGCTGTTTCTACGTATTGAAATATTAAAGAAACTATTGTGCAAATAACTAACTACACTCATTGCGGCTTCACTGTGACCAGGATTTAATTAAAACAGGCTATTCAATGAAAACACTTAAACTATTATTATATAGTTGTTTGAGTTAATTTAAAATTAAAATACACGGGTGTATTTCATTTCCTGGCAAAAAAAATACTGATTCCTGTTACCAAATTAAAAACTTTGGACCAACTCGGTCGTAAAATGCGGCGGTTAGAGTGCGAACACATAGCCCTAAACACTTTTAAATTCAAATTTTAAGGACACAACAAAACGTGTTCTAGGGGCCATGATCGGTGATCATTGTCCATCCTCGACCTTGGGTCTCACCATAAGACTCACTGCAAGAGCTCATCTTTCTTATGGGAATTCGTTAATATGGCAAGTGGATGTAGAATATTCATATTCGTTAAACTTTAATACATATTAGTGAAAGCATAAATTTAAAAAAATTATAAGTACTATACTTACAAACGGTCCGTTAAAAGTAACGGAGTCTATTAGTTGCGAATATATTGCGAAGAACATATTGCACTAAGCGCACATTATCAGTGTTTTCAATGTGTTTCACCATCAAGTATTCATTGAACGAAGGTATGACGTATTCTTCTCTGAAACCACCATTATTGTTATTATTACCTGCCGATAACTTGCCTTTCCAGTACCCGATAAAACTTTTGCAGATATTATACATATTCGCAATACTGGCGATCGCAGCGAAAGCGTACAAGTACCACAAAATCGAAGTGAGGAATTGCAATTGACTCCGTCGGTTACGGAGGCAATGGAGGTCCTGGTAAGGCGTCATATTAAAGTATTCGCAATGGAATCGAGCGTATTCGAACATATTATTGCAGTGCTCTTTCATACGATAAGTCTCACAAGCGTTTAAAGCGATTACTACGAGAGAAAGCGTTTCTAAAAAGATATAATTTCCGAACGCGCGGACGTGTTCGTAGTGGACTTTAAAAGCGAGCTCGCGGATTTCTTCTCTCACGCCTCTGCGCCATGACTGCGACCACATTATCGTTTCGGGTATAATGCGTTTTATCTTCCTTTGTACGGACCAATAAAACGAAAAAGCGACGCCGAACATAACGGCTTGGGCCGTTATAATTAAGTCGAATATTTGAAAGCTTTTTATTTGTTGTTTGTAAAACGAACTGATGTTATTGTATTGCGGCAGTTTGCTCAAATTCGCTTCCTTCTCCTTCGAACTGGGTACATCGCCGCACTTGTCCGATGCGAAGAGTCCGAACAGAAAAGTCAACGTGATTATCACGAACAAGAACATCAGGATTTGTTTGAACATTTTCCACGCTTTCGCACTTGTTTTCGCACGGAATCAAACCGATAACTAAGCTCCGATAAAGAAATGCGAATTCCTTCCATGGTTACCCCTCCCTCCCCCCATCAAAACCTTCTCCAATGCTTACGTGATGACTGAAAAGCTGACTCAGGTGCCGACCAGTACACAGCAGTGTTTGTTTAACAACACATATCATTTGACTGACAGATCTGTTGATAAAATTGTCGGTTGACATAGGAATAACGGTCCTTTGATATGCTTTACTGGAATGTCGCGGCTAAACATCGATACACTTGTTACGTCATCACGCTGTTAC
Source organism: Philaenus spumarius (assembly GCA_018207615.1). NCBI lineage: Eukaryota > Metazoa > Arthropoda > Insecta > Hemiptera > Aphrophoridae > Philaenus > Philaenus spumarius. Next base: position 43,145 of record JAGFPH010009320.1, on the reverse strand, counting down.
GTGACCTTCGGTGAATAGTAAAAAAGTATTTCGAAAAGGGAATTTACATTAATAAACCGCGATCCGTAGACGCAGTATAGTAACGAAATCAAGGTTGCACTAAATATGTAGGATCGCTGTAAAGCACCTTAGTATATGTTTAGGCCTATATATTTTAATAATTTTTCTTATACACTTCCCTAGCAAGGGTTAACCCTAGAACCGGCAATGTTAACAAAAATGGATTTTTTGGCGTGTGCAAGCATTTATTCAAAAATTCGCCAAAAATAGTAAATGAATCCCAATCCAAAAGTGTTCCATAGCTTTTTTGTAGAGAAAGGTTCAAAGAATTTGTATATGCCAGTAAAAAAATTATAGATGTGAAATTTAGAAAGTTATTAGCTCAAGAAACAAAAAATGTTTAGTTACGAAAAATAAAAGTTCAACTTTAAGTCTACATAAAAAGTAGTAAACATTTTTTGTAATTTTTTCCATAAATGTAAAAACGTTTTGTAATTTAGTTCTCAATAGAACTGTATAAAAACATTTAACATTTTCAAATTTCTTATTTTGAAAACACGAGATTTTATGTTCTTACTACAAGTCTGCTATCAAAAACGCCAAGTATGCCAAGCTAGAAACGTTATTTACTAATATATGCTGTGCCCAAAAATAAAATATTATTATAACAATGTGTAGAGAATAAATCAAAGAACTGAACTCTATACTTGTAAATTATCTTTTCATAAAAGTGTTTGACTTAGAAGTATTTGAATAACAAAAGTTAGAAAAATATAGTAAACTCTCGTCTGTACAAGATGCGCGCGCATTCTCGTATGTCTCCCTATGTTGAAAACGTCCGTTACGCTACAGATTTGAACGTTAGGTGAGACCGTATTAGCAGTCACTTTCCCACGGTCCTACACAATAAACTGTTCAAATATAGCAAATTTGGGTTACAGGGGAAGTTAGCTTAAAGAATTATCTTTACAAAGATACCAAAATATCTATAAAAAACAATTGAGGTCATACAGATCTCACGTGAAATAAATAACGCTGTTTATTGGTTGGAAAACTGACCAATTGCAAGGGTCTACAAAACCCCTCCTAGCTTCAATACTATACGTTTCGTGCGATCTGCCGGTTCTAGGGCTAATATAATTATATACAGATAGAGTAAAGTACAACTAAACAAATAAAAATAAAATAAAGTTGAAATTAAAACAACACAGAACACACACATCTACGCGGATCGCGAATACCTTAGTCACGGAAGCGAACTGAATAAATAAGTAATTCAGTGGCGGATACAGGATTTCATTTTGGGAGGGGTCATAAAAAGTAAAAAATAACATTACCGAGAATTTAACAACGGGTCTGGGGAATTAAAAAATATATACTTATGAAACTCTATGAAGTAGCCTTTTAATGCATTTCTAGGCCTTAAATATTGTCTTGAAAGAGCAAGAGTTTCCTACATCATTAAAGAGTTAACTGGAACGGTACTAAAATCAATAACTCCACAACATGATCCACTTTAATATCCACTTTGTTTCACTAAATTTAATGTAACACAAGGCCTCACTTATTCAAGTCATACAGTTACTTACGGCGCGCGGCGGAGCGCTCGGTAAAATAATTAGTCCAACCAAAAATTCAATAGAGATTGTTTCTTGTTATTGAATTTAACAGCAAGCAACATCCACAGTGACTTTAAGGGTAGCACATAGGTATATAAAATACAAAAACTATCAGGCAAGGAGTTTTTGCCCATTTTTTATAAACAAAAATAACAATAAATTTTGACTTTTTGGGTTTTCCGTTGATATAATAAACATTTATGCATGGATCACGATATTTCCAACGAGACATTTGTAGAGAATTAAAAAACCTAAACAAATTTTTAAAGAAATTTTAGGCCATTTCTCACCGAGAAAATTTGCTTAAAATTACTATTTTTCAAAAGTTCGTATCTTTGTTAATTTACAAAATTAAGGGCAGATCTTTCGGAAAATGATTGTATAGTATGTGTACTTCAAACAGGCGGAAGATGAAATTTGTCGCATTAATAGTTTTTGCACAATTGTAGTATAAACAATCTAGGCCATTATCTTGCATAATGCGGAGGAGAAGAGAACGGCAGGCTGCTGTTTCCCCTATTATCACTGCCTCTCTCGCAAATTTACGCGTTTCGCTTTATGTTCTGAAGCATTTTTATCATACTTTATAAACCTTATTAAAAAATCGCAGATATACAAATTGTAGGTTTTAATGTCTACTTTCAGAATCTGATTGGTAAATTTAAATCAGGCCACTCAGGTTAATTGGACGCATTATGCATGATAATGGCCTAAATTGTTTATACAGCAATTGTGCAAAAACTATTAATGCGACAAATTTGATCTTCTTCCTGTTTGAAGTACACGTAATAAACAATAATTTTCGAAAGATCTTCTCTTAATATTGTAAGTTAACAAAGATATGAACTTTTGAAATTTTTTAATTTTTAAGCTTTTTTCCGACTTTTCTCCTTGAAAAATGGTCCAATCAGGGTCTATAAAAAACAATTTGTAGGTTTCACAGACAAGATCTATAGCTGCAGCCCATTAAATCAGGGTTTCCTTATATCAAACGAAAATATTTATAGAATTTATACTAAAATCCATATAAACAGCAATGCACAAGTATATCGATTTGTACTAGATTTATTGATTACAAAATATGCTTGCTTATTGGTTGAAAAACTGTGCAATCTTAAAGGTTTACAGAAAACTTCATATCTAAGAAATTATATAAGAGTGACGAATGATTGGAAGGCAGTGTCTGTAAGTTCAAATCTTGAAGAATCCAACTGCGACCTTATATTCTTTCAAAACAAGTCTGTCTAACGATTATGAGCCTTAGAAAAGTGACAAGTTTTTTGTATTTTCCTTGTGTTTTCTCGCTCGGCGTCATCTTTTTAGACAACTACAATTTACAAACCTATAGTCTATATGATTATATATGTAAATATACGTTTTAGAACAAATTTGTAAATACAAAAAATAATGTCTAAAAATTTTCTTTCCAATGGTTTTTGTTTTATTGAGAATGGATGATTTTTAGTGCGTGAAATAATCAATACAATCACACAATCAGACGATACAATAGTGCTGTCTGCCACTTGCTCGGCGGGCTGAGACGACACTATATTAGTGTTATGTGGCACTTGTAGGGTTAAATCAAACATATAAATCAGGCCTTAAAAAATGTTTGGGGGGGGGTCATGACCCCCATGACCCCCCCCTGTATCCGCCCTTGAAGTAATTAAGTACAACTTACATACAGTGTTATGATTGGTTGGTTGTAAACAATAATTCATATTATCTTTTTAGTTGGTTTATCTTTTCTCGCCTTTTTCGGTGGAAACGCTTCGATCGCTTCATTCAAATCCATATTTCTAGCTCGTTCGTTTTCAATACTCAATAAGCTGAGGCCAATCAGTCTCTCTTGGGCCGTTGGGCTCCTTAAATAATTTGTAATGAGCTTTAACTTGGAAAATGAGCGCTCCTCACTCGCCACAGTTTCTGGTAAGGTCAAGAAGAGAAGCAAAGCTGTGCACAAGACCGGGAAGCTAGGCGCGATTGAGTAGTAGGCCTACTCCAAAAAGAGTAGAAACTAACGTATTAATGTATTTTTATCAAAGTCTGATTTCAGTGCATTGAACAATCCTATACAATTATAAAAAGGATGTTATAGTCAGGGCTGGATTCAGCACTAGGTCCACTAGGCCATGGCATATGGCACACAATGACAGGGGCACAAGCAAAAAAATATTTGTTTAAATAACAAAGAAAAAGTTTATGATCAGTTAAGAAAAGTTTTAATTTTATTTTATTTTATGCAGTTTATTGATGTATATGTAATTATTGTTGATTGAAGTTTTTAGTAGTTTTGCAATGAGTTGCGGCAGGTGGTGTAGAGCCTGTGACTATAACAAGGGCTATACCGTTTCTTTGATCTCGGCACTCTGCCGCCAGTCCCACTCTGACGTCACTGCGATGTCAACTGCGAAGACTACAGCAGTGGACTCCTTGTGCGCGCTGTCGTTTACTTGCTGTTGTAACTCGACGGAAAAGCTTCAGTAAAATAAAACTTACATATTCTTAAGCTACATAAAGTAAGGATTCTAACAATATAAAAAACTTGTATTTTAACAGGTATTTCGAATTTTAATAATTGAAAATATTTGAGAATTATCACAGACTGACATGGAAAAGTTACTAAGCAAGGAAATTTTGTATTTTTGGGTTACAAACAAACTTCCAGCGGGAAAGTTGTAGCCAATGAGTTGATCTAAACTGTTCAATTCACCAATTTGTGATAAAATGATTACATCCTTATCCATTATGTTATATTCATATTGTTATTGTAAGGTAATATAGTAAATCACTTGCCCCCAGGTAATTATTACAACTAGAAAAAAGTAAGCATTTTTTCCGACTGACGTTGTTTTCAGGTCGGATCCGGCTTTATGGAATGTAAATGAACAACATCGAGATTATGTGTGCACTAGAGATTATAAATATATAATAGTATGACGAAAATATAATTGTAATAATAATAGTAACTTAAGATAATATATTGTCATTATATATATTAATGACAACCCCTCTCCAATGGTATGAAGAGGGTAAGGCAAAAACTCTTGGGCCTAGGGGCGTCCAAATTGAAAATAATGTCCTGTGTACAGTTCTGTATTTTATAATTACGACAACAAACACGTGCTAAAGAATGCTACAAGCAGTGGAACACGTTTTCTACCACGGATCTCCACACAATAGGAAGTGCGTTCATAATTAATTAATGATTTATTTATTGATATTCACTAAGGCGTTCTTGTGTTTAATTACAACTAAGGCAGTGGCCGTAGTTATTAGCGAATTTCCATGGGAAAAATGAGCTATTGCAGTGGCCCTTATGGTGAGACCCAAGGTCGGGAGTAGCAAATGAGCACCGATCATGGTCCCCAGAACACGTTTTTGGGTGTCACTAAAATTCATATATATATGTATATATGTGTTCGCACTCTAGCTGCCGCATTTTAAGTCCGATTTGGTTCAAATTTGGTACACATGTTGTTTGTCTACGTCGCTTGGACGAGTTCGTTAACCAATAAAATCCAACAACCGGAAGTACGTTTTCTGACTGGAAGTAACTGTTTTTTGAGATTTTAACTACGAGAATGAAATTCTTTTGGAGTTTTTTCTAAAAATATAAATGTAGGATGTTATTCTGCACATTTTGTTTTTTACGCGACCTTTTAGCTCGCTTGGTTCAATCAAAATCAACCAAAAAGTAAAATAACATAAAAGTACCCGGTTTCGAAGCCAAGTGGTGCAAACTCGTGAGGCACTAGTAGGAAACAAATTCTACTAATATATTGCGTACACACAGACAGCTGTTCAACGCCTTCCTGAGTAGACCTATTTCCCAAATTGTTGGTTGAAACCCTAAAACATAGGCATATAAACTTAATTTTGGAAATTTGGTCAACTCACGTCAGCGGCTCAGCTGCGTGGCCGAATTATTTTTTATTCCTCTGTGTCAGGGGAGCACCTAGATAAGAAGTTGGAAGGGGAACTTTTAAAGAAACGCTGTTAAGCGGGGTATGGGGATTTGAAATATCCGGGAAATTTGTAAAACTCAACTTTGAAACTTGCGTGTTTTACCATTTAGAGACTTAAGAACCATTTCAACTTTTAATTTTGTTCAAGTGCATTTTCAACTACCGAGAAAATATGAAAAGTAAACTAGTAGTTCAAATTAATCTCACATAATGGATACCATTCTGTTTGAGCTACAAATATATTGGTACAGTTTGGAAGTATATGCCTAATAATGGAAAAAACATTGGGTGTGCTAAGACCACACGTTGGAAGTGATAACTTCTATGACCGATTTATATTTTTATCAGTATTAATATTAGAGGAGAATAAAGTCAACAAATTACACAAGTCAATATATTGTCAAAAAATATTATATCATATTTTGAAATTGCATAGTTATAATATAATAATTATAATATTATAATATTGTATTATTATTATTATTATTATTATATTATTATGTAATAATATTATAACTATAGTAAGTATGCGAAAAATAGTGATTATTATAATGTAAGCAGTATTTATTTAGTGACTAATGATTTTGAGTGAGGTAGTGTATGCACTCTAGATAGGCTATAATTCTAAGAATAATTCAATATGTAAGGGATAATTATTATTATATAATATCCATTGAGTTGTCGGATAAAGAAGGTGTGGGAGGAATGAGAATATCAAAGTGGCCTCTCGTCAGTTCATCAGTAAACCTTAGCCTCCCTACTCCCTCAATCGGTTCGCCAAAACTCTCCCACAACAAATAACCATCTCTGAACACCTGAAATTCAAAAAAAATATTTCGGATGCTGCTTGAATTTCACAGGAGGTTAAAAAAGTTACCGGTTTGCTCATATCCGCGATATATTCTTTTTTTGTTGAATAAATATCTCCTGTTACTTTTAAAGTATATGGTTTGAACTTACGCCAATTGTTTGAAACATGACTAACAACTCTGGTCCTTCCCTGAAACCCCAGTGAATCAATGTCATGTACAATTAAAGCCAAAGAGTAGAATAAGCATTGGCCATCTGGCCTAGAAGAAACTACTCTGTGAGGAATAGACACTCCATTAACGTGTATGATATCCATTGTTGTAATATGAAGCTAAATTTTATATAATAATAATATAATAATAAGTTACAGTAAATTAAAACAATGTAAAATATTACTTTGTCAAAATGTACAAAATGTAAAATATTGTCTAAACTTACTTTAGTTAGACAAAAATCAATCTTCTTTACAAAACTTAAAACGCACAAATATAATAATGATAATAATTATTATTGTAAGAACTATCCCTTACATATTGAATTATTCTTAAACTTAGAATTCTATCATACACTAATAAATTACTCAAAATCATTAGTCACTAAATAAATAATGCTTACATTATGATGGTCACTACTTTTCGCATACTTATTATAGTAACGTATTATTATATACTCTGTATCGTCTATTTCCTCTCCACGCTCTAACTTGTGTCTACGCAAAAATTGCGTGACGCGAGATTTCAGAAGCATAGTCAAGCGAAAGTGCCCAACGGGCCAATAGAAGTTATCATTTCAAAACGAACATAAACTTATTGAAAAGATTAGAAATGAAAAAGACCAGACTGAAAAGATAAAAATAAAACAGGTCTTGAGAAAATGAATGTTTTAAAAGCGTTACAAAACAAAGTGTTTGTCTTCACATTGTATATTGTATTAGACTACCGTATATAAAATAAACTAATCATTTACAAGCAACTTAGTAATCTTAGTGTTCCTAAACGTGTCCTAACCATGGAATTTAACTCCGGACATCCTGTTTAATTTTCACACAATATAAAGTAAATATTGCTCCTTATGTGATCAATTCCTGTTAGTTTTAATATGACTGATTTTATTTAGTGCGATTTTGTCTTTTGACAGAGACTGTGCGTAATTTGTTACCGTTTCTTTCTTTGAGTTTTTTTATATTATATTTTTAATTTATACTTATTTCCTCAAAGTAAAAAATAAATGAGTAGTTGGTCAACCTTCCAACGGTGCGCACCGATTCCTCGCATTATATATGTTTTTGTTAAATGACATGTGTGTTTGTGTTTGTGAAGTGTTTTTAATGTAATATATGAAGACCTGATATTCAGAGAAGCCAGACGATGGAACATAGATTCCGAAACGCGTTGCCATAATATATAAAGGAAGTCACACGACGGAAATACGAAGGTAAATATAATAATTTTTACTTTAAGTAGTGACTTGGATACTGATGCACAATGTTCAAAAAAATATATATTTTCTTGCATGTGAATATATTTGTATTTTAGTAATCCAGTCTTATTATTATTTCGAATTATGGAACGATTTGTTTTAAAAGTGACGTCTGGCAAAAAACTGCATAGTCAAACTGATTTGGCGTGTAAGTGAGTTCATGGCTAAGGAAGCAGACGGTAAAACGATCGCATTCCTTTAAAGAAATCCTTAGAAAGGACCACTGCAGCTTGTGGAGTGTCTATTAGAACAATAAAAAAAATTAGGAAAGAGAAAAAAGACATGGTGACTTCTCCAGATGCTGAGTGTTCTTTGTTACGCCAAAAAAGAAGACACGTCCGAAGAAAGTGACTGAGATGGGACAACTTCGATAAAAGTGTTGTGCGAAGGGTTGTGTACAATTTTTATAAGACTGACAATTCTCTGCCAACATTAAAACTGTTGAAAAAAAAAATTGTTGGAGGCAACTAACTTTCGTGGGAGCATTCAAGCTTGAGGAAATCATAATCTTCATGGGATTTAAGTGGAAGAAAATAGAAAACAACAGGAAGATTTTGATAGAACGAGATGACATTCGAGCGAAGCGAATTGATTATTTAAAAGTAATTAGGAAGGCCAGATCAGAAAAAAGACCCTTTGTATAATATACAACTAAGGACACGACACAACTATGCAAGGACACAATGAATGCAATAACAAAGGAAGAATGGGTCAATGTGTGTAAAAAGATTATTGACTGAAGAAGAGTATTATCAAAAAGAACACCTAATTGATGAGACCACAGAAAGATTTCTCATAACACTCGGCGGCTCTTCTGATGAAAGTAGTGACGATAAGGACAAGTAGTTCATCCGACGAAGATACTCCATTAGCAATTTCTCTGTAAACATATATTTATGATAGGGTATATAATGTAAATAATAGCGTCAATTGTAAATGTTTAGACAGCAACTACACTGTAAATATATTTATGAGGTATAATGTAAATAACAGCGTAACATGTAAATAATTTTGTACATTTTTTTCATTTCTAAACCTTCCATCGGAGGTCCAAAGTCCTCATGAGAAAAGATGACGGGAAATGTCTTTGAATCTAATAAATAAATATTTCTACTAATTCAACTGACATTACAAATCTCAATCTCTTTTCTTGTTTTTAATGAACTGAACCAGTGTATAATAATCAATGCTAATATGATATGTATAATATACAATATTTTATAACATTTATAAAATGAGGACGAACTCGGTCAACGGAAACACGGCCTGGCGGCACGGCCCGGCCAGGTGTAGTTTGGAACGCACACATGATGTGTTTCCTAGTCGCTCGGACAAATTCGCTTGTCAAAACATTGGGCGTGCTTAAGACCACACGTTGGAAGTGATAACTTCTATGACCGATTGATATTTGTATCAGTATTAATATTAGAGGAGAATAAAGGTCAACAAATTACACAAGTCAATATATTGTCAAAAAATATTATATCATGTTTTGAAATTGCATAATTATGAGAACATTATAAGAAATTATAAGAAATCTTTTACCGTAATGTACAGTACGATTTTTTTAACCGTGCCCACGGCTCGGCTTGCGCGCGGTGGGCTAGCGGTGTAGCGGGAGGGATTGTAAAGGCAGTTCCACAAACTTCGAATAAACAAACTTATTACAAATAAACAAACTTCTGAATAATTATTCGAATAAAATTATTGAAATAAAAACTACTATGAACTGAACCAGTGTATAATAATCAATGATAATATGATATGTATAATATACAATATTTTATAATGTTTATAAAATGAGGACGAACTCGGTCAACGGAAACGGCCTGGCGGCACAGCCCGGGCAGGTGTAGTTTTAATTTAAACGCACACATTATACCGCTGTACCGAGCGAACCGTAAGTCAAACGAAAAATTTTTCAAATAAAATATTTAATTTGGACCTTTATCTAAAACTTTCTCGCGAACACTTTGTCTCTGACCAACAAATAACAAACTTTTTTTTAATTCCAGCGGTGTAAAAATTGCATGTCATTATTAAAGTGCATTGTTGTAATATTGATTTTTAAAATATGAAATAGGTTTTGTAATTTATTTTCTTTTACCCTACGTCATACGAATCGTATGATTCTTATCTGCGTATCCGTGAAAGTTTCATAATTTTACATCGCTGCTAAGTGTATTAAATGACAGTGTCATTGAAGCTCCGTTTTCGCTGTTTCACGCCGGTCGGCTCAGTTTTCGTGGAGAAAACTAGAGTAGACAGAGCGATTTCTAACGTTATCATTCAGGTTAGTACAATCGTGGCCGAGGGCACGGTTAAAAAAATCGTAAGCTTGGAAGAGAGCCAACCACCGTTTGCTTTAATTTCGCAAACCTTCCTGTGGTTTGCTCCTTCCTTCTAACCACAGATATGAAAAGCTACCTGGTCTCTAGCCGAGGTTTGAACCCAGTATCATCTGATCAGAAAGATACCACGCTATCCACTCGGCTAACTGATAAAATCACGAGTAAGTTACTTTACTATCTCTACAGTATTACACGTACAAGTAAAAACAAATACATCAGCACTATCTAGGAGTGGTTATAACAAGTTTTTCTCGGATTTTACCTAACCTAATTCCGTATAATTTGTACTAGTGAGCGGTTTATTATTAAAAATAAAGGAAACTTACATAATGCATCCGTATTGCATACCTCGCAACACATCTCACCTTCACCTCACAGTGTTATATTATACCATGCTGCAATGTTGTAGTTTTCCTCTCTCCTGAAAAGTAAGGTTTTTAATATATGACATTTTGCATAAACACTAACCTATACTTAACATTTTTAATATAGCATAGTTAAAATTAAAATTGCCTAAAAATTTTAATATTTCTATTTTGATTGAAGGGGAAAATGCCATACATACGTACTTTTACTTTCATTAGGTGTGAGAAATATACCGAGTGGTTCAAAATGGCTTAGCAATACTTCATGAGCTAATAAGTTTTCAATCTATTTGCGATTTTGTGTTTTTTCCAAAACAAGTTATAACTTCAGAACCAATAGAGGCATTGATACTTATTTGGAACTAAAGGCGTTACAGTTTGCTGCGGTTGAGACTTTCCGATGCAGGTAGCGTAGGTACGAATCTAGTTACGCTGCTCCTCCTGTCTTCAATAATCTAACTGACATAAAGTAAAGATACTAAGAAAAAAAAAATTAATACTATTCTTTTGAAATTATATTATACCAGTTTTTAAGATAGTCTTATAATTGTTCTATTTACGGTTCAAAATGGTAGCCATTTAAAAATCTTTGCTAATATAAACCGTTTTCTTATTTTCAATTCTACAACCAACTCTTGATATATTGGCATGGCGTTTTGAATCACCTTGTTGAATAATTTATTTTATAAGAAAATATTAAAAGAATTCATATAATAATTTTTTGCTAAATAATTTAGTTTGCAACCGTTTATTGTTAATCCTATATGTATACAGAGCGATTCGCATAATGTTCCAAGCAATTTCTGATCTGATTCCACTAGGAAAAATAATGAAAAAAATCATAGGTCAGAAAATGCTTGGTTTTCTAACCATCCGCCATTTTGTTTTTTTACTAAACTCTTAATATCTTTGGAAATAGAGACAATATTGAGCTCAAATTTGGTGTACATATTTTTTACGTAACCTTTGACGAAAAACCAAAACGTTCTTTAGTATATTTTTAAAATGGCAGTAATTTAAAATTTGTAATGTCAAATATCCGCTAACTTTGCAAAACAATTTTAGGAAACAAAAAATGTTAGTTTTTTAATAACAAACAAATCAGTTTTTTTTTATTTTCCCGTAGTTCAGAATGTAACTGAGTTATGGGCTAAAACTAAAAACATAATTTCTTGGTAGTTGTCCATAACGATACAGAAACAACAATAATGAAAACTATTAGTGCTATTTATAAACAAACTTAAGGTGTTGTTCAAAGCTACGGCCCCTGTTTAGCAGACATGCATCCTCATAGATTTCTGCACATTTTAGAAAACACCAGACAATGGCCGAATACTCTCAATACATTGTCTGAGATCTTGAATTGAAGCTACTGGAGATGAATACACTATGCTCTTGAGGTGTACTCACAGACAGTAATATAGGGGATTAAGGACAGAGGGGCGTAACTTCGAACAATTCCTTTAGTTTGTTTATAAATAAACTAGCACTGCTAGTTTTCAATTATACTATTGGTGTTTTTGTATTGTTATAGACAAGTTGGCCTACCAAGAAATTATGTTAAAAAATTTACTTTTTCCATTTTCTAAAATTGTTTTGTTTAGTTAGTGGTTTTAGAGATATTTGACATTAAAAATTTTAAATAACCGCCATTTAAAAAATATTTTTAAAAATGTTCTGAATTTTGTACAAGGTTAAAAGATTGCGTAACAAATATGTAAACCAAATTTGAGCACAATATATTTTCTAATTACAAAGATGTTAAAGGATTAGAAAAAAAAAACAAAACAAAATGCAGGATAATTTGAAAACTTAGATTTTTCGGACCTATGTTTATATGAACTTTTCGTTATTTTTGCTAGTGGAATCAGCTCAGAAAGTGCTTGGAACATTATGCGAAATACCCTGTAAATTATTTAGGTAAGCTAACAAGTTACTAAAGTACGCAGTAGAAGAAGAGTTTAATAAAGTACCAACAGTATGCACATCAAAGAGCATCAGGTCTTTCCAGCTATAGGCCTTCTCGGAAGTAGGCATAACTATCAATGAATACTTAAATGCATCATTTTGTATTGATACATTTTGTATTTGTATTGATAATAAATGCTATCAAATTGAAAAATGTAAACAGAACTAAAAACGAAAACCACTTGGCTCATCCTCCTATACAAAATCAACATCCTTATCACTGTTAATGTCCAAACCTACCAGCATTTACTTTACCAGACTATAGTAAATCTGATTTATCCCTTTGATGTATAAATTTTCTAGGTCAGCCTGTTGCATAAGCTTAGTTAAATAATAGAAAAGCATATAAAAGAGTAAAATATTTTAATTTCTGTTTATTAACAGATTTTCTGCGCTTACTTATTAAAAACTTTAGATTGTGTGCACACATTAAATGTTCAAGTTCGATTGTTTATAATGATTTAACTCGCAGGTACTTATCCGATTTTTAATAAACTTTTTCTGTTAAGTATCCAGAAGTCATCTGGGAAACATGTTCTATCTTTTCTCAAAATGGGACTGTGCAGTAATTGAAAACATGAAATCAAAATTGTTTGTGTAAGCTTTTACTGGCTAAACTATTAAATATAAACCGAATCATTAACCGAAAGAAATGTTTCCAATGAAAAGATTAAAAAAACGTTTGAGGCAGCATATTTTTTCTGTAACCGTTTGTTAAAATACCAATAATAACCTCATTTGATTTAAAAGTTGCAATTTTCTAGTTGTCACATAATTTACAAAATACTTGAGTGCAAATAACACAATTAAAATACACAAAGCCTACGTATAGGCTATTTGCAACCGGAGGTACTCTTCCACCGATTAAAATGCCTGCTGAGCAAGGTAGGTAGGTTTTTAAATTGTTTAATATAAGACAGTTCCTTTAGATCAGCGGTTGTCAACCTGTAGCTTTATTTTGGCACTTTAAACAACTAATAACAAAATCAAGAACCACATTGTGCCGATTTTGATGCAAAATATTTAAATTCAAAGGTCAAAAAATTAGTTTTTCCACCCAGAAATTATTGAACCTATTTCAATTTCAAATTTCTTCTGCTTTCCTGTCATATAAAGTTCATTATCTTCAGGTGTCATATAATCAGGATCCCCACAGTGTATATGTTGAATTGAAATCACCACACATCATAAACTAAAATGAAAAAACAAACACAATATTTAGTAACTTCTACAAGTTTTATTGAGTCTTGCCGACCATGGTTTCACCAGTGACGGCATTGATAAGGCAGCTTAACACAGACTAAGGAAATTTAGAAAACGGACATATAAATATTATAATAATAACTCATTTAAGTTTAACATTAAGTATTGATATGGATATGTAGATGATGTTTTGTGTTTATTTGAAGGATCTGGCAGTAATAAGGTTATACAATTAACTATGGAAATAGGTTTACAAAATCAAATAAATTTTCTAGAACTCACTATGAAAACTGAAAATAGTATCTTAGTTTCAGTATCTTTTTGGAACCTACGTTTTCTGATAATATTATACATTCTACATCATAACATCCTTTTAGTCAAAAATTGGCCGCCTTACATAGCATGTTGCATCGTCTTATTAACATTCCTTTGTCTAATAACGACTTTTGTAAATAATTCACTTTTTTAAACAAATTGATATAAATAATGGATATTTTGTTGAACTTATTGAAAATTGTAAAATTAAAAAATAACGCTAAATCTATATATATAAAAGCGAAATACCACTCACTCATCACGATTTCTCAAAAACTACCGAACGGATTGAAATGAAATTTCGTATGTAGCTTCCTCTAGGGTGCTAACTAAGAAAGGGTTTTAAAAAATTGGAAATTTTAGGGGGATTTGGGGAGGGTAAACATTACTAAATCACGATTTCTCCAAAATTACCAAACAGATATGAATGAAATTTGGTATGTAGCTTCCTCTAGGGCCATAAGCGCTCTCTAAGAAAGGGTTTTAAAAAATTCGAAATTTTAGGGGGGGTTTGGGGGGATCAAAGTTATTAAATCACGATTTCTTCAAAACTAACGAACGGATTGGAATGAAATTTGGTATGTAGCTTCCTCTAGGGCCATAGGTGCGCACTAAGAAAGGGTATGAAAAATTTCGAAATTTTAGGAGGGGTTTGGGGGGATCAAAGTTTCTAAAATTATAATTTCAGATCTTTTATTATAAATAACAATAGTGCTTTTATTATTTAAGATATCTATATATATATAAGCCAAATACCACTCACTGACTGAACACTTAAAAAGAATACAATTACGTTAAAAAGACTGAAAATACCAACCACCACGGGCATCGCCGTACGGGTCAGCTAGTTATATTTCCAACAGATGGTTCTTATAAAACCGCACCAAAATGGAGTAGAATCAACTACGGTGCATTGGTAAAGTTAGCTATGCGGTTGTAATGTATTGGAAAAGATAAATCACTGTAAACCAGCTGTTTACTGCATAAGAACAATTTAGGGGGAAAAAAGTGGCGTTTATAAACTGAGATGTAACATTTAAGCAGGCCGTAGTTTTAAATGTAAGTTAAGTGAACATGAAAGTAGTTGGTGGTTGGGTCACAACGATTTTAGTTTTTCCAATCATTTAAAAACTCATTTAGTGTCAGGTTTGTGCAATAAAGTTAATTTTAAGATTCTCCGCGTCATCGAACAAAGTAGGAAATTAAATTCATTAGAAATGTTAGAGATTATTTTATAACGATTCCAATCTTTACTAAATGATCAGGTAGAATTTATATTCCTCTGATGAAACCCTGACCATGATCATAATAGGACCTCCCGAGCCTTTCTACACCTTTTCCCTTAACTTTTTTTTAGCAAAGTAACTGTTATATATCGTCTCATTAACATTCCCATGTCTAATAATGACTTTTATTTAGAATTAACTTGCATCAAAAATATTGCTATGAATAATGGTTATGATATTAAACTTATTGAAAAAATGTTGAAAACTAAATTAATTAACCAGGCTAAATCTCTTATATTCCCAATAGATTCTAATAAAACCGAACCAAAATGGCGTAGAATCAACTACATTGGTAAGGTTAGTTATGCTGTTGGGAATCTTTTAGAAAAGAAAAATCACTGTAAACCAGCTTTTTATTGTAAAAACAATTTAGGGAAAATGTTAATAAATTGTAAAGACAAAATAGACAACATGAAAAAATTTGGTGTTTATAAGCTAACTTGTATCATCTGTAATGCAGCTTATGTAGGCCAAACAGGCCGTAGTTTTAAATGTAGGTTAAGTGAACATGAAAGAAGTTGGCGGTTGGGTCATAATGACTCCAGTTTCTTTAACCATCTAAAAAATCATTTAGTGTCAGATTTTTTCAATAATATTAACTTTAAGATTCTCCATGTCAATGATAAAAGTAGGAAATTAAATTCCTTGGAAATGTTAGAAATTAAGAGATTATTTTGTACAGATGCTAGCCTTGTACTTAACGATCAGGTAGAATTTTTGTCCAACTCGCCTTTACCATTGAAGAAAGAACACTATAAGAAGCGAAACCCCCATGTTATCAGAGGTAACACTTTTCAACAGTCGAAAAAAGCTAGTTGGGGTCGAGGCCAACAGGTACCGCCAGCAGCATCGCCGCGCGGACTGTACCTTCTCTGTTGGGACTGTACCGTCGGTCGGTCGCGTCCTCGTTTGTGAAGTTACTCTAATGGGTCGGATGTTTGGAAATTTGTAATTTTTATTTGTGATAGAGAACATTAATTAACATTATTTTTTTAAATTAGTTCTAAAATTAACAACATTTTACTTTTTAGTTTTACTTTTAAAAATTCAGCAAACTCCGTAGCAATTTCATCTGTAGTCTAATTTTTATTTATATAAAGCTAAAATTTGGAAAACCTGTTCTTTTAGTGTACTTTCAAGTTCAAAGAGTTTACTTGGTTTTAGAAGTGCATTTATATTAAATCTTTAAACTTTAAATGTTGTAAATTTTGTATGCTTGGTTTCAAGAGATTTGTAATATTCTATTTGTGTGTATGTTGTTTTCCAATGTATGTATGTGTCAGGGGCGGATACAGGATTTAATTTTGGGAGGGGTCATAAGAAGTCGAAAACAATATTTCCGAGAATTTAACAACAACGGGTCTGGGGCATTATAATATATATATATATAAACTCTATGAAATAGCTTTTTAATCCATTTCTAGGACATAAATATTGTCTTGAAAGAGTAAGAGTTTCTTGCAGATTAAAGAATAAAATAAACACTAATCATTAAAGAGTTAACAGGATACAGGAACTGTACTAAAATCAATAACTTCACAACACGATCATTAAATCCACTTTGTTTCACTAAATTTAAAACAACATAACAACAAGCTTTCACGTATTGAAGTCATAGAGTTCCATACGGCGGGGGCTCCGTAAAACAATTAGCCCAACCAATAGAGATTTTTCTTTTTTATTGAATTTCAGTTTTAAAATTTGTTATAAAATGAAAAAACATATCAGGCAAGGAAGTTTTGCACATTTTTTATAAACAAAAATAACAACATATTTTTACTTTTTGGATTTTTTTGTTGATATTATAAACATTTATGCATGGATCACGATATTTCCAACGGAACATTTGTAGAGCATTAAAAAACTTACAAAATGGTTTTTGAAAACCCCGATCGGACCGAGAAAAGTCGGAAAACGCTTAAAAATTACTATCCAAAAGTTCATATCTTTGTTAATTTAAAATACTGTATTTATGGCAGATCTTTCGGAATATTATTGTTTAGTATGTGTATTTCAAACATTCGGAAGATAAAATTTGTCGCATTAATAGTTTTTGCACAATTGCAGAATAAACAATTTAGACAATTATCTTGCATAATGCGGAGGAGAAGAAAACGGCAGGCTGCTGTTTCCGACACTACCACTGCCTCTCTTGCAAATTTACCATCGGCGTCGCTAGCAAATTTACGCGTTTTGCGCTATGTTCTGAAGCATTTTTATCATACTTCATCAACCTTAAAAAAAATCAAAGAGATAAGAATTGTAGATTTTAATTTCTACTTTCAGAATCAGTTTGGTACATTTAAATCGGGCTAATTTACCTTACCCATGCTAATTGTTTACATTACGCTCGCTCATTCCCTTATGCGAACAATAAGCGTACACCTAGTTATGGAACACCCAGTATAATAATTTCGTAGTCTATGTGTACCATACTTTGCTTTGAGTTATTTTAGTTGTTGCTTACGTGATCGATTGTAAGTTTTTTTGTAATAATACGAGAAGATAATATGAAGATTATTATTATTTATTTATTTATTTGTGGTCCCCCCCACCAGTTCAAAATAGTGACCATAAAACTAAATCGTTTTAGCAAAACTCTCACAAGTATTGCTAGCAAAACAATACTTTTTATAAGCTTTAAATATCCCAAAAGCTGTACTGAACAATCTAATACCTTATTTGAGAACGGCTGAAATTATACGTTTGGTGTCAAAACATACTTAATTGTATTGCTATTTTACCTAAGTTTTTGCATATTTAGTTTTAAATATTTTACACATTTTGTCCGATTTTATGAAATAAAGTGTTTATTTGTTAATTACTGTTGCATGCATATTTAACATTTACCTTGTAGGCCTATGGGATATTTTTTCAACACAACAAGCTTTTATTATATTTCACAGTAATAGATTATCAAATCAAATTCAGGAAAACCCTATGTTCAAATAATATTAATTGGAGATTTAAGATAATTTTTATACGGTATTTGACATAATTTTTGCATTGTTACAAAAAATCATTTACTACTTAAAATTGTTTTTATATTCATTAAAAATAAATATTAAATTTATGCCACACTTTATAAATGGGTTATTAAAAACATTATCAATAATAAATCATTGTTCAACAGTACTGTAAATATAGTTGCAACGTGCGCCAAATATTGAAACATGTGCTTGCTCCCGACGAACTAAATTCTCTTCGTTGGGGATGATGAAAAGGAGAATTGAAAGTACTGTAGTTTGTACAAGGCAGTGCAAGAGGCAGATATATTCGCGGTCTGATGGTGCGGCGAAATTTGAACTCTGTCTATCATGTCAGTTTCGTCACGGGCGCTGCAAAAGACTGGTGGCGCTCCGAGTGGTTTCGATGTAAACTACCACGCAAGCGTCCGCTTAAAACCCATTAGGTTTCGTTTCGCTTCTTATATTGTTGTTTCTTCAATGCCTCTACTAAACCCATTGTCAACCTTATGACCATACATACCCCACGCCTCCCTCCACTCTCTTTCCTTTTTTTTTGTTGTGAGTAACTGGTTTATGTTTGTTTTTCTAATATTCTTTAGTCTGTAAAGCTGCCTCGTCAATGCCGTCACGGGCGAAACCTTGGTCGGTTAAGATTCACCAATAAAAACTTGTAGAAATTACAAAACATTGTGTTTGTTTTTTAATTAGTATGGAATTCTACCAAGTACCTTCGGTCATCACTATCAATCGTAGAAAATATGTCTGTTTTCTATACTTACTTAGTCTGTGTCAAGCTGCATTGTCAATGCCATCACTTGTAAACCGTTGTTAAAAAGACACAATAAAATTTGTAACATTTACTAAATATTGTGTTTGTTTTTCATTATATAATTTTTTTTAGCTTTTATAAGTATCCAGGAGAGCAGTAAATTGCAGAAATGTTGCGTTTTCTGTTTCCTGAATGTTTATTCCCGCTCCCTGCAACATTCATATCTCAATTTTCCATTCTTCATGATGTTTTATGTAGCCTATTTTTTTTTATTCATTTTGACAGACGGGTGTATGATAAAAACAGTAATCTCGTATCACGTTATATGATTGTTTTGTAAAATAGGATTGAAGATTAATCAATATAGTATATACTAATATTTCCAGTGCGAAAAAATAATACCTCTGATAAACCATTAAACTAATCATTTGCTTACATGTAGCTGTAAGTCATAGTTTGCTTCCTGTTTTTTCTTTCTTTCTTGTTTCATAAATTGAATTTCCGAAATATGGTTCTCATCAAGTTTTTGATTGTATTTGAGTGAAATCTTAGTAAGGTCTGTCACAGATATGTTGGTGAATACCGATATTCCAAAAGCCTTAAATAATAATATTAATAAAACACAATGAATATTCCAACATCTAACCCAAGTCTTAGATATTAGAAAATCTTCGCTCTGAAGACCACTAATCAGATTTCAACATGTAAAAACACATCGAAATACACATGTAAACGATTATTTTACATTTCCCAGACATTGTGTGAGAACATGGCTTATGTGACAAAATATATGTAAAATAATACATGTGAAGAGTTCTAAGTTACTCTTTATAAGGAAAAATACAAATGTAGCAAACTGCATGGAAAAGGAAAAATATCACAAATTTACAAAAATATAGAGATAATAAGAACATGAAAAAGTTTGAAAAGACACTAGAAAAAAGGAGAGGGGAGATAAAGAGATGAACACCAAGAAACCGGCGGAGGATTGACACCTAAAAGCTCTTTAACATAACTAATTACGTTTTACCTTAAATTACTAAAATTTAAAATCAATCATCAAGTCAAATAACTAATCAAGTAAAAATCAATACCGGTAATCAAGTAAAATCAACAATCAAGTAATATCAATCATCAAGTTAAATAACTCATAAATTTCAAAGAGCATTGCAGGAGCCGGTTTATAAATAGTATCTAGTGAATGTGCGAATATAAATGAAATCAGGCCAATGAAGTGTTAAATAAATTAATGAAACAAAAATATAGTATAAGTTTAAAAATGAGAGAAAGGGGAAATCGCAAATATGTAAGTACATTATAAATTTCAATTTATGTTAAGACAGATCTCGAGGTTAAACCATTTATAGAAACGGTATCATATCCAGATAATTAAAATAAAACATACACAGATAGTAAATGGAATAACTATAATAAAATAAATATAATAATATAATAATAATAATAATAATAAAGATTTATTATACAATGAAGGTTACAATAATATCTTTTTTCAAGCTTATTAGACAATGGTTTTTTTAACCGTCTGTCGGTTGGAAGACTATTAAACCTTTTTACTTTAACACCTCTAGCTCTATGTGTTACAAGCATACCGCTAACAAAACATTACAAAACAACAATAAATAATTATCCTAAGCCTGACACCCACACATGATTACATAAATACACATGCACACACCCACACACACACACACACCCCCACACACTCAGAAAATACTATATACTAAGACAAGTAAAAATGAATTACGTATGAAAACTAGGCAAAGATTACCAACAATATGAACATTTTTGCAAAGATTGCCAACAACAACACAAATATTAACAAATGATTGAGGGGCAGCAAAGACATGAAAACAAATACAAATTTACAACTTTAATAATTAAATTCGCGGACTAATTCCCATCTGTATTGCCAAGCCTGTTGTACGTACTGAGCAAGATAGTTCCAATTTTCCCCGTTAAGCTGTACAAGTAATTCCTCCCAACTCAACTCCAATTTCCCAAAATATTGTTTCCTAATTGTTCCCAAGATTGGACAAATCGCTAAGAAATGGAAACTATCTTCTTTAGCCTTCAAATTACAGAGCAAACAGTTGTCATTTACCCCCTCCACCCAAGGCCTGCAGTTCAAATACAGCAGCTATGCTCTACATTTAATTACATTTCGTACTATCCAAACATCCTTATCTAGATACGAGTTGTTATTCAAATTCAAAGATTAATAAATGGTACGAAACGTAGAACCGGAACGAGCCTGAAGATGTTCTTGTTTATGTCGGACCCTTATCGCTTCCACTAATGCAAACATTTGACCTTTCCATTCTTTCGCTCCATCGAGTCCCTCGCTAAAAGATACAGAATATGTATTCGCCATTATATTCCATTCTTTATACCAAAACCAATTGGCGTTAATTATTTCCCTCGCAAAAAAAAAATTAGGCAGCCTATTACAAGACAACTTTAATACTTTTAAAATATACATTATATGCAGGTTCAAAGTGAAACAAAACAACCTATCCATATTGAACTCCAAATACAAAACATAATTGGGTGTATTTTCGGGTAATTGAAAAAGACGTTTGACAAAGAATTTTAAAATCTGCTCCACGCGCTCATATTGTCTATAGCCCCATACTTGAGCTGCGTAACAAATTATTGATCTTTGTACCGCGTTAAAGCACGACCATTTCGCTGTCAAAGGAATACGTTTGTTAAAATAAATATATAATTTAATAACAACACTATTTTTAAGGAATTCAATCAGTCTGGTAAATCTTGGTAGAGAATTAGCTGCCAAGGATTGAAAAAAAAACCTAATAAGCAATTGAAAGGAGATTCCGGTCCAGTTTAACAATCAATTTAAAATTTCAGAAACTGTTGTTAAAGTTAAGGCTTTAAAATAAAGAATTATGTTAACTTAACTAGCAAATTTTTAATTTTAAATAGCAATATTCATTATGTCTTTATTAGCTAATTTTAATAAATAATCAGTCTTATATATTAAATATTAAGGAGACTGCATGTAATTAATGGGTACAGTTTCCCTTAACAACATTAAATTTAATAATTATCAAAATATTAGGGAGTTGTTGGTTTAGTAAATTTAGTAACTTATCATTTAGAAAGAGTCAAATTTATAATTTAAATATTAAGACATTGTATATTGAATAATTTGTACAATTCAAATTAAGTTCAATTTTCATTTCAAAGTAGCATCTCGTAAATTTAACCATTGTAAGTAAATTCAATTAAAATCCTAAATGTTATTTAATTGATAAAATGTTAGCTATGTAAAATATTTTAGTACCAATTACTCATTTGATACAAACTCAAAACGTATCTTTTATTTCAATTAAGTGGCTTATAAGTCACCTCTCAAGCCAGGCAAATTTTGATTTGAAAATCGAATCAGGTGAAGCCCTAAGCCCTTTCACATATCCTTACATGGTGTTACATAAAACAACCTTACAGGATGAAGGCATAAACTCAAACTACCTTACCTGGTAGTAAACCAAAAACCTTACAGGTCTTCCTTTTTTTCTAGAACTTTGAATAATGCTTTTAACAAAACTTCTTGGTTTACTAGGCTCGCCTGGGTGACACATAAAGATTACTTGTGCACTCGCCAAGCAAGAGTTGTATATTTACTAAAAAAGTTGAAGTTAAGAAATAACTTAGGCCTAGTGTAACAAATGCCTGTTACGCTTTTTTTAATTCCCACCTATTTTATGAAGTAACCTAGTGGGGTAATTCAGTAGGTGAAAAATAGGCGTTCTTGTGGCAAAAAAAAAGAGGCAATTATAGTCTGATTTAAATTAGAACAGTCCTAAGTGGCGAGCGTTGGACAGAGTGGAGGGGCCGCGCTGTTTCCAAACCTACGCATCGCTGTACTGAAAACGAACGGACTTCTCATAAAACTGTAAACGCTGCTTTACAACGTTGCATATGGTTATTATGACAACCGCTCTTGAGCCGCCGTTGGTTGGCTCTTGGGGTATGGGGTGCCTCTCCCTCATCCTCCCCGCCCGTGTCAGCCAAAACTGTTCTACTTTAAATCAAACTATAGAGCTATCGTAGGAGTCTCAGGATAAGAGTCTTGTAGGCCAATTTTTATAAAGTTAAATATTGTAATTCTATGTAGTATATTTATCCTTCACTCAGTGTTAAATAACACTTGGAAGAGTATAAATTAAGAAGTAGCTATCATGGACATGATATCAGAAACAAATGTCTGATTGATGGGGCTTTTGAAAATTGGTAAAACTTAAACCAGCCATAAACATATTGATGTTGCTTTTTTAAAAGGCTTCCTGAAAATGCTAATAGGTCTCTGAGAGACATTTTACAAGTGTTGGGAAAAAGTGGTTGAAAGGCAAGTCTTTCTATAGTGTCCCGGAGTTCATCGATGCAGACATTAATAACTTGGTTTTTTGCCTTCACTGTCTTTTGTTTGTTTTTGTGTTTGTCACTGTGTAAAATATTTTTGTAATTACTACTGACTATGGTTGTTTAACAACAGTAAAATACTTATAATTATATTCTTTTCTATTTAAGCCAAAGGTGATAAATAAGAAATGTAAATAGTAGTTGGCTTACTATTTATTTAAAGTGCTATATTTTCTTTTCCATAGTTTGAGGTAAGAGTTAATTTTATACCAAACTATAATTCTTTTTTTAAACAGTTGAACAATTTTGAATAAGCATTTTTTAATGCAACATATCATTAAAATACCTTACTTATAGGGTAACACCCTCCTTAAGTGCTTGTTACTCTTTACAGTAGCTTGAGTAAATCTTATAATAGTTGTTATGTACCAGCAATATAAATTATTTAATCAACTACCGTTAACAGTTGGATAGATGTCTGCAAGCAGATTTATTATTGAATGGTTTATATGCAATGTGATCTATCAAATCTAGTTTGAAAAAATAAAACTTCTAAAAACGTTACAATTTGTATTTTTAGTACACATTCGTAATTTTATGTAAGTTAAGTACACATGTAATGTTTTGACTTTTGCCTATTGTATTGTAAAATGTTTACCGGCACTAAAGTTCTTACAGAATTATAGTGTTATTAGGATCTCGGCCTCTACTTGTTATCCTCAATAGTCCCTTATATAGTGTCTACTCTTGAGGCATTTTTAACGTTAGTTTGTACCTGGGATTGTACCGTAATTTGCGAGTTTCACTTTCTTTGCTGTTGTTCAGCAATTGGTCAGCACTTTATCTTGAAGGATTATCAACTTTGCTGTCAGAGTTAGCACATTTTGCTGTCTTATTCTTGTTTATTGGGCTTTCGACAGTCTGGTGTTTACCTGACAATTTCACACATTCATGTAAAATATATTTTGCAGTACTACTA